>VYZV01011966.1:126512-171933 GCA_013401275.1 Pandion haliaetus | reverse complement strand
AAAAATCCTGCTTTTTATGTTGTGCAACATTGTTCTGTGGCAAAATTGAAAATGGTGGATGGGGATGTGGCTTTCCCATATTTTAGATTGCAAGTGTCTTGTTTAACATTCTGGTTGATATCAAGTGGCTTCAGTGGGAGAGCATTTACAGTGGGGAAAATAAATAAAACCCATAATCTTAATCCAGCAACACCAGAGTCCTCATGTGGGTTAGTGGTAAGAAAACAGTGGAAGAGCATGAGAACTGATGTCTGACGAAGAACGGATCAGGCTTTGAAGACAGTGGGCATTCAAAGTGCCACGCTGTCACCATGTTGAACAAGCAGTCGGTAGATGTATAGACCATCTCTTTGGCAAAGCTGGTGGTCTTGTTATAGCTGACAAACCGTTATGTTCAATGTGCTTCGTGAAAGAAGTCTTCTCCTTTAGAAACAACAGCCAGAAGAGTTTTGTACCAGGAAAGCTTTAGATGGAGGGTGAGCTCCATCCAAACTCCCCAAAATGTTTGGGGGGTGTTAGCAGCCCACTGTGCCCCAGTGGCTGCCTTCTTGTCCTGGAGGAGAAGAGACAGGCTGAGGTTTCCTATGCTACTGATAGTGATGGAAATAGCGAGGGAGTTTTGACATGGACAGGCATCAAAAGTGAAGCAGCCTTGCAAATCTTTCCTACCTTGTATTCTTCCTATTTCATCGGGCATCCTTATCATTTACCCTCAACAATCTGGAAAATGTATTTTATTCAGCTTTACAAGGTATGAGCTGTGTCTCAAGGGATTCTGGGCACTTATAACTTTCATTGAAGCTTTCAGATGTATTAGTGTACATTTTTTATCAATAACTGGGTCTGTGGGGTTTCTTGTTTTGTTTATTTTTTTGGTGTGGGTTTTTTTGGTTTTGTTTTTATTTTTAAATGCTATTTCCTAGAAGTAGATGTGCAAGGCACAGTTGTTTAAGCTTTTCTTAGCAGCTCTTTCAGTTTGATGCTAAGAAGCAGAAGTGTTTCAGACTTGTGCTCTCAATAATTTACAGGCATCTCTGTGCTCACAGGAAACCCCAGCACAGAGTGAATAAAAGGACTATGGTGGCCTTCTGCAGCCCTTCCACTTGTAGTTTCATATTCAAAAACTTATTTCACGTTTTACATTTCTGTCCTGTTTCTTATATTTCCTTTTTCATCATTCTGGTAATAGTATCACTTGGTGAAAAACTGTGATTGGGATTCAGCTTCATTTGGTAGAATTATCCAGGTAAAGCGACAATGATCCCCGTGAAAGAGGATACCTTGCCACTGCTTCAGGGACCTGAGGACAGGAAAAGGAAATGTGCTGGTCGGGTAGCTTGAAACAAGAAACTAGAGTAAAACTTGGGATTTCTTTCTTTCATTCATTCATTTTTGGCCAAGTACCTCAGTTATACAGACTAATAGGACTCAATGGAGTACATTCTTATCATTTAAATGAGCATAGAGGTAAATGCATTCAACCAGAAAAATTTTATTATTAGCCAGTTCAAATCTGTTTGTTACTTAACTTTAACAGGGTATTGTCAAGAGTATTCTTCTTAGTGCACTTAAAACAAATTTCTTTCCAAGTAATATGGATGCAAAGCTGCACAAAACCCCCCACCTTACTGACATGCTGCTCCCACAACCCTGGAGCGAGCATCCCTTCCTCAGGGAGGTCTAATAAAAATGGAACATGGAAAGTCTCTGTCTTCTTTTCTTTTTCTTACATTGAAATGCTTGCATCAAGAAGGTACGAGCCTTCCTGCAAAGAACATCTCTTTCTGAGGTTATTTTTTCCAAATTTGCTTATTCCTTCTCTTTGTGGTGACACTCTCAATTCAAAACACCTAGTGCAGTTGTGACGGGAATATTCCTTCCAGGCTAGAATAAATGGACAGCCCCCGTCAAGGCAACCCTTTCAGATAATCATTTACCATGTGATAACACACACTAACCCTTGCACTGTACTTGGCCATGGTAAATGATTTCATCTTTATGGAAGATTACTTCCAACAGATCCTTCTTCAGAGAAGACAGTCAGGTATGATACTTGGTAACAGCACAGGCAAAAGTCAAAGTTAGCACTTCGGCAGATTTGACATTAATTGCAACTTCTCAGCCAAGGCTGTGACAACTGATTTCTAGTGTGTTTACTGGTCTGGACCCATTGGTTTTAGGTCAGTTGCTTTCTCAAAGCAGCCCTGATGAGCTCTAAGTAACTCTGAAGACTTCAGTAGCAGCACAGGTCCTTGCTTTTTAATATGCTGCTGGAGCCCATAGGTGAGGCTTCACCAACGACAGGCACACACTGGAGTTGATAGAACAATCTTGTTTTTAGAAGACTTTACCAGCCAGCTCTTAGCAGGGAAGCTCCCCCAGGCAAAAGACCAAAGCCAATGTGCTGTGTTGGCTTGGTGCTATTCACCTTCACAGGGATGGGTCTCACCCCCTTCTGGGGACCCCATGAATGTGCTTGAAGGGTCCGGTCCTGGCTGTACCAGGACCAAGAGGAGCCATTTGACAACTGTTGTAGCAGTTTAATGCTACAACATATGCTAGCCAAATGCTAGATGCTAGTCCATGTCCTGCAGCCCACACAAGCANCCAGGTCTGTGGCATATCAAGCAACTGCCTCGTCATAGGTACCCTATGAGGTCTTCCAAACCACAGGCCATGTTGAGGCCTGATTCAAACATACAGGATGCAGTGACAGGGCTTCTCACCACCAAGTCTTGCCTCCTTTCTTCCTCACCTATTTTGTGTGTAACGGCTTTGTTTTCTCTGGAAAGTTTTATTTTCACCGTTGAGTGCCCTGCCGAGGTCAGTCATTAGGGCTTGGAGGAGTGTGTCAGACCTTGAGTCATATCCGACACATGTCCTCGTCTCTTGTTTGGTTGCTCATTTTAGGAACTTTTGTAATTGCTTTCTCTTTGTTCAGGCTTGAAAGATGTCTCTCTTTTCATACGTGAACCCTGTTGTTTATTTAATGACAGCCTTTCTGGGAAGAAAAAAAATTAAACAGCCACTAACCAGAGAAAAAATTGTTTATGATCACAAGGGCTCCTGAATTGACTCTTTGGCATTCCTAGGAGGGTGCTGAAACTGGAGGAAACGAGCTTGGACTTTTCTTTAAGTCACTTAAAAGTAAGCTAACATCACTTTTTCCGGTCCTGCAGAATGACTTTTCTATCTCTTAAGGTTTTGGATGAGCTCACGGCTGGTGAATGTTTTGTGTTGGAGGCTTAGTAAAATACAAGTGCAAAATTTGCTTTCGCTCCATTTTTTTCTGTTTTTTCCCTCTGGTTGTTCATTTTCCCATCCAGGAGCAGGTATTTTAGGAGGAACAATTTAGGGGAATATCAGAAAGGAGTTGTGAAAAAGTAAATTATGATTATTTGCACCAAAATCTGTTTAAGCATTATTTTCATCTCGTCTGGCACAAGCTCAGTTTTACATTTCAGCAACCTGCTCGTCCCTCACTCTCGCTCTCTCACACACTCTTTCTCACCTTCCTGGTGCCTTCATGTGGTCTCCTGGGTCTAGAGCTTCTTTCCCTTCCTCTATGGCTCTGCTTTTTAAACATACTCCCTGCTCAAGTGAGAAGCAACAGATTAAGGCCTCTAGACCAAAATTGGGGCATGTAAAGGTTTGGTCTTTTCTGTTTGTTTGGACTTTTTTTGCTTGTAATGTGTGTGTCTGTGTTAGCTGCGTATTTGCTGTTCAGTTCTGAGCACACAGTCATCGGAGGTCTCTGTCCACAGAGGCTGTCCCCTTAGCTCCAGTTACAGACCAGTACTTTCTAGTTTGACATTCCTGTTCAGCAGTCAGCACCAGTCAGCCCGGTGGCCAACCTGATGCTGCTGAAAAAGGAGGAGCAGGTGTTAGGGTGTGAGGAGTCCTGCTCAGATCCAGCCCACCCTTCCTCCACCAAAGAGATGGTTGCTCTCGGTGGGATTTTATATTGAATGGTGCAAGAAGAAAGGCTTTAAAGTAGATTAGCGGGGAAGGAATGGGAAATGCCTGTAAAGAAAGTACAGAGCAGTGGGGAGCTGAGGAAGAACTGAAAACTTCTATGTAAGTGTGTGGTTTAGACAAGAGCATGAACACAACAAGGAGTGTGGAAATAAGAGGGAAATACAGCTGTCATCTGATGCAGTAGCAGAGAGTGCTAGGTAGAAAGTTCCCATTTGGTACAAAAGCTGGTGAGCAGGTTTGGGAAGGTGAGTAGCATCGTCTGAGAGGCAGCGCAATGAGGTGGTCTTAGTTGCTGCATTTTGTAGCAACATTTGTGTAGGTGGAGCAAGCTGAGCAGCCAGAGCAGGAGCTCACAGAAGATGAGGGGTGGTTGATGGACCAGGAGGAGGTGGAGAGGAAAGGAGAACTTTGTAATGGTTTGGGCGAGGAAGATCCGCTGGGACTCCAGATCTAAGACACACCCTCTTCCAAATGTGGTGTTGAGTGATCTACTTCTCTCCACTTTCACCTTAAAAGACAACAGTGAACATGAGCAGCACAAGTTAGTGTTTTTGTGACAGCCTGGAGCATCTGCTTTGAGCCTGAGGGATTGTAATTATACATCACCGGTGTAGATGCTTTCCTAATGAGTCTTAACAGCTTTAGCACACTGTCATGGTTTAACCCCAGTCAGCAACTAAGCACCACGCAGCCGCTCACTCACTTCCCCCCCAACCAGTGGGATGGGGGAGGAAATCGGGAAAAGAAGTAAAACTCGTGGGTTGAGATAAGAAAGGTTTAGTAGAACAGAAAGGAAGAAAGTAATAATGATAATGGTAACACTAATAAAATGACAATGGTAATAATAAAAGGATTAGAATATACAAGTGATGCACAATGCAATTGCTCAACACCCACAGATGGACACCCAGTTAGATCCCGAGCAGTGATCCCTCCTGCCCCCAGTCCCCACAGTTTATATACTGGGCATGACGTCACATGGTATGGAATTCCCTGTTGGCCACTTTGGGTCAGCTGCCCTGGCTGTGTCCCCTCCCAACTCCTTGTGCCCCTCCAGCCTTCTTGCTGGCTGGGCATCAGAAGCTGAAAAATCCTTGACTTTAGACTAAACACTGCTTAGCAACAACTGAAGACATCAGTGTTACCAACATTCTTCTCATACCTAGCTCAAAAATATAGCAGCTACTAGGAAGACAATTAACACTATCCCAGCTGAAACTAGGACACACACCAACAGTATCATATATACAAGCAAAAAGGTTAACAACAGTGAGTATCCTTGACTGAGGTGACTTAAGTGAGCAAAAACCTTTTCAACGTTCTGAAAGAATGAAATATCTTTGTGCAGAGAGGTGATGTATTGGAGGGAAAAGAAAGGATACAGGAAGGGGCAGAGTTTTTGCACTTGCCAGCCAGTTGTTTCAGTATAAAATCTGAGGAGGAACAACTAACCCTTCCTAAAGCATGCATATTTTTAATTGCCTAGTGTTAAAAAATTTATTATATTTCCTCAAAAAGCCATTTTCTTTCCTTTCATTTTTACCTTTTAGTTCTTTTAATTACCAGTGGTGCTCCTATCTTTGCTCTGTTTGCTCTTGTCTCTGCTAAGCAGGTGCAGAGATGCCACCGGGGAGCTGGGGCCATTCCCTGCCGGCGCTGCCGCGGTGCCGCTGGCAGTGCGGCGGGATGCATTGCCTTGCAGCCTGGGCGGCTGGCAGCCTGTGCCCAGCACCTGTGCGAAATGTGTGGGGTTTACGTCCCGCAATAGAAACTTAAAGGGGTTTTTTTGGCATGAAAAGAGGGTCCTCCTGGCCTTGGCTAAGCACACAGTGTGGTTTTAAGTAGAGGGGGAAAAAAGAACAAATAAAAAATAATAAAAAGAAAAGAGAGAGAAAGAAGGAAGGAAGGAAGGAAACAACCAGAGTTTTCATTTGACATACTGAGCACTCATCCTTGAGTTTCCTTTCCTTCAGGCAGGAACAAGAACTGTCTCTGTTTTTTCTAGGCCATTCAGGAAGTCTTACAGAGCAATAATAGCCTTGTTATCTAATGGTCAAAGTTTATTTAGGCTTTCACTGCTTCCCCTGCCCACTTGAACCCTCCCCCTCACCCCCCCATGCAGTTTGCTGGGCTTCTCTAGTCTGAGCTCAATTTGACAGCCAAATGGGGGAGGGAAGCTGTTGCCTGCATGTCATTTCCATTACACTCACACATATTTTCATCTGGGGGTTTTTTTTCCCCTAAAGACATCAGTGACAACAGGGAAAAAAACCAATGGCAATAAAGCTTCCCGTTTATCTTCTTGGCAGAGCTTTGGGGACTCACCCACGAGAGACCCCTGAAGTGTTACGTGCATGCTTTAATGCAGCAGCACTGATAATTTTGTGCGATGTTGTTTGAAGAAGTCTTCACCATTAGGGCTGCCCAGAAGTTACAGATATTAAATGCTTATTTTACTTTGGTATATTTCATGGACAGGAGAATCAGATAACAGCACTATATTAATCATTACAGAAACGCTTATCTTTTCCTTCCTTTCCTCTACTTTGAAGCATACTGGTAATATTGTGAGAAATTTAGATTAGGCAGTGGATGATAAACCCGAAAGGGTGTTTTGGTTGTTGTATTTGCGTAGAAGTTGTCATTCAAGTGATTCTGATGCTCGGAAGTAATAGTACATTTGGAAAAGAGCTGATGTGGACTGTGCCGTACAGTGATATATACAGTGACACTGCACTGTGGGAAAAAGCAAACATTCAATTATTTTGCCAACTTCTCTTCAGACTCCGCTTACTGAACTCGGAGGATGCATGGATCTGAGACAGCAAAGACCAAGACAGTAGTAATTTAAAGCTGGTTAGCCCTCAGCCCTTCACCTTTTCCAAACAACACAGCAGGCAGGTTTGGCTCTGAAGGTTGAAGGGATATTGTATGCAGTATCATCTACAATACTGAGAAGAGCCTCTAGGTTTCTTTTTCATGAGTGGGGCTCAAAATCTGACATCACTGATCTGATTTTGATCATTTTCTCTTTATCCATTTGATATCTTCACACACTGAGAACGTGGGCCTTGGCCAGCAGATGATGCTCACCTTCTGGTGGGCAGCTCTCAGGCAAGGTTATTCCCTTCCCAAGCTAATTCCTCTGTTTTCAGGCAGCGAGCGGATTAAACACGTGTGACTAGTCGCATCAAATGAAGAAAATTTCAGTGCGGCTTCTAAGTGAATTGCCAGGTCTTTTTAACTTTAAAAATAAAATCTGAGGGTGTTATTTTGTTAAGGTAATGCTACATTATAGAGCAAATTATAGTATAGTGGAACACCTATGGGCATATGACATTTACAGTAAAGTTGAGTAAGTGCATTATAGTGTGAGCTACCCCTGTGATTTACCACATCAGTTGGCACTTGAAAGAAATCTTCCCTGATGTAACATATGTGAAAGAAAAGATCCAGTCGACTCTTTTAAGCTAAATCAGAGTCTTTTCAGAGCTACAGTTTCAACTCCTCTTCTGAAATGCTGACATTTATTGCTGTATTTGGTTTATCCTGTGAAAGAATTATTTGGCAAGTCAAATGTTTAAAGTCTTCTAGTTCTTCTTTCTTTTTCTACAGAGCCAGTGAGTTGTTTGCAAGTTTAAATTGCATTTCTGAGCGCTCTCTGAAAAAAAAAAAAAAAAAAGAAAAAAAAGGCGTGGGATTGTAGTACCTCTCTTGCAGCGTTTCTATTAAAGGTAGTAATCACCCTGTGGCATTAATCAAGCCAAAGAATGAGACATGTACTAAAAATAAATGCACAGGAATTATCCTTTATATGTTTGGTCCTCCTCACTTTTTGTTGAAGATGGTTAGGGCTGAAATTATCAACTGCAAAGTTTCACCAAGGGTTTTTTTCTTGGATTTCCATGTCCTGGCACCAAAGTGGGACCACTGTCTCCAAACATGCAGGCTGGTGGAAGGCTCAGGGTGGGCACAGGTGTGGTCCCAGCAAAGGGGGTGCTGGTGCAAGGCTGCTGCAGGCTGGTCCGTCCTCTGCTATTGACAGCCAGCCATGCTGCCAGCCAGCAGCCTGCTTGTGCAAATGCTCACTCACTGGCTTTCACTGGTGTGTGCTAAGTTTAGCCTCATCCCAGTGAAGCTGGCTGGCCTGGGGTGTGGGTGCTGGCAGGACTTTGTGGATTGATCCCTCTTTGCCCTGGCTGGGTTTGGAGCAGAAAACATGAACGCATATCCTCGGTAAAAGCAAATGTGTATATTTCTCAAGGCCCTTTGTGAACTTGTGCATCTGCAGTCGATAGCTGCATGCAGAAATTGCATGGACTGCCCCACCTGCACTCTGCCCACTTAATCCGACCCCTGAGCCGCCACCAGCAGCTGCCCTCGGTTGTTGGCCCAGCCCATCCCCGTGGGGTTTGTGCTGCCGTCTCGCTCCTGGGGCCACAGCTGGGAGCCCCCGGCTCCTGCTCCACTCCAGCAGCAAACTGGGGGCTTGGTGGGGGCATTATAGCCAGTGCAAAGGAAGACTGAAAAGCTCCTCCTCTCCTTAATCTACTATTTAAAATATATCAATGGGATATTATTTCTATTATATATTATCTATGCTACAGGATATTATTTATTTATAGAAAAGGTGCTTCAGAAGTTTGCCAAATTTGCAGCTCTGGCCTGATTATCCTCTTCTGCGGGTGCAGTTGTAGTAGGTCTTTAACATGTAGTAATGGGAGAGTATGAAATCTACGGCCAAAAACATATTGTGAATCCTGAAACAGGTTTTCTGGAGATTATGGAGCACGATAATTTGGGGGGGGGGGGGGGGGTGGAATTCAGCCTTCCTTAGCATCCCTTTGGGACAACCTGTGGCTTTGGTTTTGCCGTTCAAATATAACGGAGGTAATCCAGCCAAGCTGTAGGTGAGCCACAGGAAAAATTTTTGTGCATGGGGCAAATCACAGGATCTGCTTTTTGCAGGAACTTCGTGCTGCTTATTGTAGAAGAGGAAGGAAAAGGCAGTAAGTTATCCATGTTAAGGCAAATGGGAAGGAGAAAATAGTTACGTGATCTTTGAACCCCGGATTTACATTCATGTTGTACAATTGATTTCTGTTGTTCTGAAAGTGGGTTCGGGATGAGCAGGGGGACATTTTGGCCTGTAAAAGCATTGCGAGTACATGAGTGCACACACCCACACCCTAGCTCTTACTGCATGTGTATGCTGTTGTGCCAACCATGCAAGTCTGCAAACTCTACTAGACAAATAGCATTTATTCTTTGGTTTTTTTAAGTTAAAACGTCCCAAATAAAGCTAGTGACTGCTATCATAGTTCAACACTAATTAGATTAATATTAATTTAAAAAGTTTTGAAGGGACTTTGTAGAAGATGGGCAAGCAAGGGGCAAAAAAGAGCTCTCTCCCTTCCCCATGTGTGCTGCGAGTGAGTCTGGAGTATGTCTGTGACCCGGAAGAAGCTTATGCTGAGCCCCAGTGGGGTCTTCTTCTGGGCTGTGGTCCTGAAGGAGGGGGGCTAGGCAGCACTGTTCCCAGGGTGGCCTGTCCCCTCATCATTGCTGTGCCCAAAACCCGAGTGAATTGCTGGGCTCTTGGGCATGTGGGAGGAGACTTTGTTCATCTTAAGGCAGCTTTAATGGTCTTAAAAAGTTATGTGTAAGCCATCTGTTAACGAAACTCTTAGTGAAAACGTTTTGGAGGACAGGATAGATGTGAGGGCATGCAGAAAAAGCCTTCCTAGATTTGCAGGATGTGAAAAACTGTTCTTGAGCCTCCTCTTTCTCCTCTAGAGCTTCCAAAACCATCTGAAGCACCAGTAGTGGAACCACGATAGTCATAATTGCCAGAATGTTACACTTAGAGCTGGCCTTGGCTTTTCTTAAGTGCATCCAGTTGCCGTAGTGAATCCTCTTGTGTTCATAAGTCATACCTTAGGACTCGTAATAGACATCTTCTATGTGTACGCAAGGAGAATAAGGTGAGAGACGTATTTTAGCAATCAAATGCAAACCCTGTCATTTATTAAATATGTTTCTCAAGTTAACGAGAGAACATGCTGTCCACAACGCTCCCAGAGATGCAGCACGCTGAATAACTTTCCACATTGCAAGAGGAAAACATAATTCCTGAGGCTGAGGCCCAGGGGATGATGTCTGGTGATAACATTTATTCCTTTGGAACTTTTGTTTCTCTGCAGATGGCAGTTGCCATTGATGGAATAAAATATATTGGTATGGTATCAAACTGCACACCCACTTAGGACATAACTCATCCTGTCTATTACACAAGAATATTGTGAAGTTTCAGATGTCTCCTGGAAATGGCAGGCTTTAGACTTCAGGGAAGGTTTGGATTAATTTTGCTGAACCAGATGCAGTGATGAAATGACATAAAATTCATGTGTTCTTTTCACTGTGGTCAAGTGATATTAGCCACAGCCATCTCCCAAGCATGAATTCTCAGTTCATTGTTTAAAGAACGTAATTAAATTTTTTAAATTAATTAAGACTTCTAATGTAAGTAGTGCTGAGCTGCATGCAAGAAGTTCTAGTCCAGGGTAAAAACCCTGGGATATAGCCAGTGTAGTGCTGTATGCTATATTGAACTCCCTAAGAAAGATATCCGGCACATTAACAAGGTAGGTTAAGTAAAATGTGTGCTGCTGCTTTTTAATAGAGTACTTGTCCTGTGCATTTGTTTCATAACTGATAAAGTTAGAAGAGCACTGACAAATGTTTACTTTTGTCCATCTGCTCAGAGAATGCTCTAAAACTAAAACTTTCATGGAAATGTTGTATGGAAGTAACTCATCAGATAGAAACTCTACAGTATCTAATGTTTGCTTAATACAAATAAAACAACTTTATTTACAAGGTGGCCTGGGTGACATTTGCCAGCACAGAACCCTTTCTGATGAATTGGGTGTTATTCCACTTTCCAGATGAGTCTCTTATTTATTTTATGGGCATCAGAGTCTCATGTCACAGCAACTGCATGTAAGCTGCAGTCCAAGAATCCAAGACGTCTGATATACAGAGCAGAAAATGGCCCTGTGCTACAACAAACTGATGGGAATTTAATTGTTGAGTCTAATCTTGTCCCTGGTTTAAGCAAACAGGAGATAAACTTGCAAAGCAAGGGCACAAATGGACACTTAAAAGTTTCTAAGGTGATAAACACTCTCTACTTTCTTTGGTATCAGAGGGAGCTCTGAGGCCAGAGCTTACAAACCTTATCATCTATACTTCATTTACGCACTGATGCTCAGAGAACTATTTAAAGCTTCCAAGTCAGGTGAATAAGAACTTTCTCAGCTGAGAAGTAGAACATAAATTGCTTGAATAGTCCCTGAAAATTTGTTCGATGTAATTCCCTTTTCTTTCTGTAACCTGGTTCTCTTTTCTCATCCATCGGCCAGTTACAAGTTTCTCCAAATTGTTTAGATGTTGAGGAATTTTCTTCACTTCCTTAACAAAAGAACAGACTTACATTTTGAAATAAGGTCTGAGATCAGTTATTCATGGTTTCTGTTGTCTACTTTGATTGCATATGTAAGCAGCCAGCATAACACAAATTGCAACCCTTATGACCATGCAATTACCTGAACAATCTTATATTTAAATGTTACAGTGGTGTTCCTTTGATTGTCCCAGCTGTGAGCAGGATTGCCGTCGCCTGCCATAGTTGCACTATCTTTTCTTTGTATATTTATTATCTATCATGTGCCTGTGTAATGTGCTTTGGCATGTGCCTCACAAAAAATAGTCCTTTTTTAGAAAACCCACTGCATGTGTAACCGTGCAAGGACCATCACAAGGATGCTGTACTTTGGATGATTTTGCTGATACAATGCACTAAGTTACTTATTGTTCATATGCATACTTGCCTTGGCTTTGCTGATGCTTAATACGAGGGTAGTTTCAGGAGTGTGACATCATCCCCTCCCAGACAATAAACCTGTCACTGACCAAATGTTCCTGAAGAGCAGGACGGACAGACAGAGCAGAGGAAGAGCATTGCACGTGCCAGTCGTAGGGAAATTCTTCTCATGCCCCTAGAAAACAAGGCTTTCATCTTAGTGGGTTTTCCCCTACACAGTTAATAATGAGATTAACATTTTTTCCCTTTCTTTAATTAAAATTCCACCTACTTACGTGGGGGCCTGGTTCTAAAGTGCTACTGAAGTGAATGGACAGGCTCCTGCTGATGCTCATGGGATCTGATGGAGCCCGTCAGCAGAGCTAGCAGCAGGAGAGCGTCCGATGTCAGACGTGCTTCTAGGCATTCGGCAGAGAGTGGTATCTGAGGGAGGGCTCTCACCCAGGCATCTGGCCTTCTGATGGCTCTTAACTTTGTGTCTTCTCTGCTCCCCCTCCGCGTATCAAACCGTCAAGGACAGCACTGGACTCTTCCAGCCCCTGAAGGAGTGGATGGGAAGTAACGCCTTCTGTCTGCCTCCAGCTGAGCCGTGCAGCTGGAGTGACTTTGAAGCCAGTAGAGTTTCTTTTCTTTTAAGTTAGTCTATCTGGAAAAGGGCTGGAATTTTAGAAAAGTGAAATGCATCTCATTAAGCGTGAGATTAAAACTGTTTTTTAAAACAGTAAAAGAATCTTTTGGTGTCTGGTCTTTATTAAAAATGCTTTGTTTGAGCCCATGTTTGATTAAAAAACATTTGTTAGTGTGTGCAGTATCTTGGAATTACATGCATACTTTTCATTTGAGGAGTTGGATTCATTTGCCTCCAAAATTTCCATGGATATGTTCATGCACAAAGAGAAGCATCAAGGAAAGAGCACCTTTTCTTCCTAGAGTGCTACCCTTACCTAAGGCTTACCTGATGCACACTGTTAGTAGGGGAACTAATAGAGCCAGAAAATGTTGGTCTGACAGCCACTCAAATAGAGTGTTTAGGTTTTTCTTTTAATTAAAATTGAAAGCCTTTTCTTTTTTACTGTCTTTGACTGGTATTTCTGCTGCTATGCTTCTTTGCTTATGTGGTTAGTGGGATTTGTTCGTGTGGTTTGGGTATTTTACCTGTAAACCAGCAGCAGAACTTGATACATTCCTTCATAGATTTTTCAGGCTAAAAGTGACTCTTAACATCATCCAGAATAACATAGAACATTTAATCGCATCCAGTTACTCCTTAAAGTGTTACTTCTTGGATTTTGTCTTTCCCTTCGCAATGTTACTTTTGAGCACTGAGGACTCTCTTAAGTGGTAGAATTAAAAGGACTTCTTCTCTATTGATGTTCCCTGTGTCTCCTGCATATGGTAGCTCATCACAGTAACCCTAGTTGACCTCCCTGTTGGGTTCTCATGACCTCCTTTCCCACCACTGCTGGCCTCCCCTTCCGTGAACTGTAGCTTGGAGCTGGGAAGGAGATAGTTCATTCAACTTGGTCAGGGATGGAGGAATGGAAGAACCAACTTTATGCTGGTGCCCAGGGAGAGAGAAGTTTTGATCCACAGTGCACCAAGGTCAATGGAAGGTTTTTCTGTTTTGGCTTCCTAGAGCCTTTATTCACTAAATAAGGGGGCTGAGGGGAGAATTGAAAGACTGTCATGTGAAGCTGTGCTTTTTTTTAAGTCCGTGAGTTTAGATGTTTTGTTATTACAGTAATAGAAGAAGCTGTATATGAGGTCACATGCAGCAAGGCTTGCACTCATGTTTGGTCTGCATGACTGAGTTTGAGTGGAGACTGGTTTCTCTGTCATCTTCACTGGTTTTTTTGCTTGTTCTGGGCAAGATACAGGCAAGGAAACAAAAGCATCCCATTGTCAAGTGCTCTGTGGTTTTGAGAGCCTTATTGGATGAGTGCTCAGATGGAGATGCTGAGGGCTGCTGCTTTCGGGTGCACCTTTGCATCCCTCAGACTGTGACTGACATTTTTTTGAAATGGGCACCTTGGAAAATTGAAATAAAGGTGCCTCGGGTTGGGTGCCTAAGAAAGGAAACCTCCCAGACAGAGACTGCAGTTGAAAATTTAAGTTGTATCATTTATAAATGGAGGAGACAGAAGCCAAGGATCTAGGAAAGAGCTCCAGGCTTAATTGTCTTTGGCTTTTCCAAACCCATGCGAATCAGAGTATGTATGTTTATCCATGTTCCTGGAAAGAAAACTTTGCCACAGCTAAAAAAGTGGTTTCTTGCTTTTATTTTTCTTGTGGACAATTCCGTTAAAAGCACATAAACAAAAACTTCAGCTACTCAGGTTTTTATATTAATAACAGGTCTTCTTTATTTAAGATTTTTCTCTAAATGCCATTATTTGCTACACAGGAAATCTGAAACAGCAAGAAAATCCATGGGCAAATAACCAGCTCTTTTTCATATTTATCTAGCAACTTTGATTTTTTTTTTAGCCTTTTGAGCGCTTTGGTGGGTTTGTATTTGTAGAGGACAGTGCAAAGAACAGTCAATATTTATTCTAGTCAACTGATAAATAACTGGGTGATTCAGGGGAACTTGGTCAGAATACCCTTGTCACGGTCATTGCTGACGTCTGAGACAAGTTTATTGCTCATTAGGTTTTTGCACGAGTCTGTAATAAAACCCCTAAATGTAGTGAGAGCTCCTAATGTAGAGGCTGGGCACATAGTACATGCGGAGAGAGTTTGCGATTGCAGAAATGGAGGGAAGGGATCAGAAGTTCATAATTAAGCTTAACCCCCAGCACTTCCACTCGCCAGAAAGGATTAATTGTTTACAAACTCCTCTGCTTTACAAGGACTGAGCACATAAGTATCATCCTAGCTTTTCAATTCTTTATCTAAAAGGCTCTCCCTCCCTTTTGTCTGGGTTATTCTCTGTGCAGTCACGCGAGCAGTAAAGGTGGCATATTTTGTATTTTCACTTAGTGCACCCTTTGCAAAAGGAAGTTTGGGAAATATTAGCAGAGCTTTTCTTTTAAACTAGCTGAAGCTCTTCAACCAAGCTTTAACTGTTCCCTTGCCACCACCACAATCTCTTCCAGCCCTTTCCCGTTATCACCAACAGCTAGTACAGTACAGTCTGCTAGAGAAGCTGTTGCTGTCTGAAAAGACTCCTGCTCTAAAGCTGCTTTGATTTCAACCAGCTGAGCTTCTAGCCTTTGTAGACCAAATGTTAGAAAGCCAAACCGGGCTCTGGAAATGCAGAAAAATTAATTATAATGGAAGCTTTTCAGCTGTGTATTGAAACAATATAATACAGTGCTAGAAGCTGGAATGGCCTCATTAGAATAGAACCATGTTTGAAATAAAGCTGCTAACAACTTTGGTGTGTAAGTTAAAGATGTGTGCCATATGGTGTATGTTTAGTGTTTCTCTTCTCTAACAATATCTATGGTCCATGTATTGAAAAAATAAATCTTTATCTTTTTAGTACAAAACGCTCTGGTTAATATTTCTATTTGTGGTATATTGCTCAGCTTCTAAATAGCTCTGTGTTTGGCAGAGGGAAATGTGATCCTGTTATTAAAGAGTGGTTCTGGTCCACTCAGATTGATAAGCACCTATTTGTAAAAATCTCGTTGAAACGCTCTCGTGATATTTTTGGAAAGTTTTTCCGTACCTGCAGTAGAGAAGAAAATTGTGATACGCAAAATGACATCTCATTCCCTTCATGAGAGCAAACAATTATTCTGGTGGCCACACCTTCTTCCCTGTCCTATTTATTACCTTTGCATGTTCTTGATAAATGTAAACCTCAAGATCTGGCATGGGTTGTGTGGGGAGGTGTTTTGTTCTTAATAAAACTCTGCAGGGCTACTAAGTGCTGTTAACAGAGCTCGTATCTCACCTTGCCTCACAGATGAGGGCCATCCAGATGGCATCCCGCACTCAGATCCAGTCTACTATAAGTTTCCATCTTGCTTGTGAATAATTTTGGAGATGTCCGTGTGCTCTTGGGCACCAGGGTCTGTCTGTTCCTATTAGGTTTGAACGCTACCTTACAAATTGGTGAATGTCCTCAGAGTTGGCGCAGGGGCACGGCTATGTCCTTCCACTGAAATGTTTGAGATCTTAAATCTCTTAGCCATAACATGCTTCCATTTAAAGTAAATTGAGTTTAAATAAATTAAGAGCAGAGTTTCTTCACCAACAGGGAGACCAACGTTCCTATCTGGAGAGGGTTTATAGTCAGAGGAGTAAGCTGTGCAGGCTTTTGCCCACATGCAGCTCAGTCAAGGGGAAGTGTTGCTGCAGGGTTAAAATCAGCGGCTTCCCAACAGAGACCATTATGGGGTGGAAGGAGGCTGATGTGGAGAGGCGGTCTAGGGAGTTGGGGACGGCGGTTTTCGAGAGGGAAGCCTGTGGTATAGGGAGAAAATCCCCCAGGGAAGGAGAGAAATGGGAATAGTTTTCAGTCTTGGTTTGGTCTCTTTATGCTTGAATTCTGAATGAAAACTTAATGATTTAAAAGCTTTGGCCTCAAACTTTTAGGGAATAATATGCTAGGGCTGTTAGAAAAGCAAAACATATGTATTTCCTAACGTATGCCAGAGATTCTCATCTGTGGTCCTTCAGAGGAAACATTACTTTCTGCAGCAGAGGGGGAGACTGGTGCCGCTTATTTCCCATTCCTCATCATGCGAGTATGCACATTTCTCCTTCCAGCTCTAAGCCTTAGGAGCAACACTGAAATTTTATCCAAATATATTACTAACGAGTACAGAAACATTCCTGGAAAATCACTTGCTGCCTATAAAATGTCACCTGACTTAATTCATCTGGTGAGGCATTTTCCTAAAGGTTAATGAATACACTTGCTCTCAAAGATGGATTTGGCAGTTGATTCAAAACTCCCAAGGGGTGACAAGAAGGAAGAGGACTCAGCTGGCTCCGGAGAGGTGGCAAGAAGGAAGAAGATCCCCAACTGCCTTTCTCAATGATCCTTTCAGTGTTGCTATTGCATCAGCTCTCTGATGTGATCGCGGGGACCACAGTTGCAAGTTATGGCTAAACCAAGTTTATCAGAGCACAGCAGGTCCTTTCTCTTTCCAGGTCTTCCACTTCCACACTGATGCTTCAGGCATGCATGAAGGTTGGTTTTGTGCCAGGGGACAGGTTCTTGTTACCCGTGTAAACTGGGGGAGTTTGTTTTGTGGTTGCACTGATGATTTGCATGGGCATTTGGAGGGGTTGCTCAACTCTGAGCCTAAAACGTAATGCAAGGTGCTCAGCAACTAGATGGTTGCTCTCTTTTCTTCAAAGCTAAAATTCATTGTGTAGCTTGCACAAGGCTCTGCAGCCTTTAAATGCCATTGAAACCCTTCAGGTTAGGCTTCTAGCATGCCTTGTACAAGACTGGCTTGTGGCTTATCCTACAGAGTAGGGGGAAGGAGTTCAGTTAGATTTCAGGGTAGGTCGCATGCGTGTCCTGTGCCTTAAATGCTCCTCTTCCCTCTGGGTGGCGAGGAGAAGCTACCCTGGAGTCCTTTTGCCAACCTCTTTGCTATTCATTCCCCATAATTATGCAGCTGAGCTACAAAGCTTCCGTCATTTTCCTATACAAATATTTGGCTAATTATATTGTCTTGCTCGTAATGCCTAAGTCAAAGCCTTTATGCTGTCCTTTTTCACAGTTGTAGAGTAACAGCAAGAAAAACCAATCACCCCATCCAGAAGATGATTAGCGGAGATTGAGCCATCAGAGGTAAAATAAGAGGATGCATTCTCTTTGGTTTCCTGGAAGTACACCTTTTATCTTAGCATCCAGCAGTCTTTGTTCTTGGTGCATGTTATATTTCTAGGCATTTCTCTCCTTCCCTCTTGAGGGAGCTGCTTATGATGTTTCTCTTTGCCACATTTTTTTGGACTTATGTGACAAGGAAGAAGGAAAAACTGCAGTATAAGAGTTTTTTCTGGAGAAAGGCAGTAACACACACATCTGGTTTATTATGGTACTGTTTAGAAGGAGGAAATGAGGGGGCGTGGAGTGAGGTTTTGTTTGTGTTGCTTTTTCCTTTGGCTTTTCCTACCACACGCAGGCTCAGTCCCTGCCGCTTGAATTGCCCGGGTGCCTTCAGATTGTCATTACGCTGCTAATACAGTGGGTGTTCAGCAGCTGCATTACTAGCTACTGCAACAGGGGAAAGCCTGGAGCCTTTTTTGTCCCTGAATTGTTGTGGAGGGAAGTCTAAGAGCATGGTCTCCCCATGTTCCAACATGGTATCAAGGTGCAAAATTAGTGAGGTATTGGGATGTGCCTGATTCCTGCTGGTTGGCAGGAAATGCAATGAGACTGGGGCTTCTGCCTGAGGCATTATGTGCCCTGTGGAGTCAGTGCCAAGATCCATCATCCATGCTGCACTTACAAGGCCCAGAGGAGTGCTGGGGAAGGGAGGGCATCCAGGTGTCCGTGAACCGAAGAGACCTCTTCCCTTACAGCACACCCCTTGCCTGACCTGAGGCACTAACACGGGGACACTCTTCAGGTGAAGACCTATCACTCCCCGGCTGCTGCAGAGATTTGTAGATGTCTTGGTGGCTCATAAGGCCACAGAATGTGGTCTGTAACTTTTCTATTAAAAAAGAAATTTTATAAACTCTTTGGTCAGCGGGGGCCATGCTGGTGGCCCGTGAGGTACACTGATGCAGGTGGCACTGCCTTCCAGTCCTGAAGCCTGACTTTCCCTTGGGAAGAGGATTTTCTCCTTTATCCCTCTGCAACGCTGAGTATTTTGTTGGTGTTTGTTGTCTAATACCACTGCCTTGTTTTCAAAGGTCAGGCTTTATGAAAAGCCACTGTACACGTTAGGTTTAATGGCATGATGTTCAAATAAGGACAGGCTCATCCAGGGACTTCTACATGGCCTTAAGCATAGGTCTCACTTTCTCCAGTAAAGTTACCATGTGACTCCACAAGATACTGCTCCTTATGCTTAAAGCGCTGCAGATGCCTCAGCCCTTTCTTTAAGCAACAGGCACGTTATTGCTGCTGTTGGTGAAGCCTAGTGCATTAATACAGCAATTGCTTCCCCAGCTCAATCAAGCCTGGTTAAGAACTGTGTGTACTGACCTTCCCCTCTATTTTTGGGGTCCGTCAGACCTCACAGCTTATGGTGCTGGCCATGGTTTTCTTGGGGAGCTCTGTTATGCTCTACTTGTAGTGCATGCAATTAAGCAGAAGTTCTCTCGAGTTGAAGGTCCCAAGCAGCAAAGAACCCTTCTTGCCTAATAAATCCTGGAGATTGATCTGGCCAGAAAATTTCTCTTTTATGTCTCCTTTAGTTGTAAATTGAATTTTGATTACTTCAAGAACTTTGTATAGATGTACATTTCCATTTGTGAATCATGACATCATGGTCATGAGACTATGCAATCTCAGCTGGGTTTTGCACACAGGGACTGTACTTGGTTGCACAGATGTTTTCAGCAAACAGTTGTATCAGAGATATCTTGTAAGAACATTTGCTGTAATTTGTCTATCTGGGTGTTGGGGGTTTTGTTTGCTTCCCAGCAAGATAAAAGAAGAGCTGATTTGATGCATGAAAGGAATGTTGGTCCTAAATCAATTGTTTGTTATTTTCTCCAGGACAGTATGAGAGAGAAAATGCATTGGGTTAACAGCTGTTGACTGATCTGCAGTCTGCTTTTCTTCAGCATCCTCAAAGTCTCTGAACTGTGTTCCAGTACTTCTTATTGAAAAAAAGGATAACACCTGTCTCATAGAATTAACCTTTTTGGCTTTTCTGGTGAAGGGCTGAATAAGAACATTTTTGTATATAGTTAACGTTTTGTTACTGAGTGAAGTATGAAGTATCTTGGAAGAGTGTAAGGGATTTGTTGCAACAACAGACAAATTTACATAGAAAATAGGGAGAAAAATCAGCAGATTTCATGGATGTTCTTCAAAATTACTACTTTAAATTTATTTTCTGTTTGTAGTCTGGTTTTAGGATAACTGCTTTAAGAACAGATGTGTCAGTACGTGAGTTTTGTGCTAAGCCATTGTGAAGAAGGCAATTTAGGAAAACAATTTGAAGCTGAAACTCATAACACAGGTACATACTAGATGTACTTCTTACAACGAGCTACTTTATAAGCAGAATTATTGGACTCTCTATGAATGCATTTTTTCCAGATTAATAGTATTAGAAGCTCAGGGAAGATGCTTAGCTTTTGTATACAGGTGTACCTTTGCTGCTCAGCATATATTAAGTGCCTAATTCTCCTCTTCTGAAGTCATTGGGATCTTGGTTGTATATGAGATTAAGCTGTAACAGCTACGAAGCTGTTGTGTGTATATTTAAAACTCTTTGAAGTTAATTCTACCCTTGTTATTTGGCATGAGAGAACCGTTTGTGCTCAGTATCGTAACTCACGCATCACAATAAAAGAGTCAAAATGACATGCCACTATCTGTAGAGCCCTAACCTGAAGGAAGCTCACATTTACTGTTTTCTTTTGCTGGATGCTAAGTCATGACAAACTGAAAAAAGGATGTAGCATATAATATCAGTTCAGTCTAGCCTGCAAATAACATTAGCAGGGCCGGAAAAGTTTAGTTTCTTTGATGGCAGTTTTGGTTGTATGATTCTCGAGTAGGCATAGTGGCTTTTGTAGCTTAGGAGGCCTTTTTCATGATGACGGCTCTATGGCTCAAACTTCAAGAAAGGATGAAAACAATCTTTGAAGATTTTTTTGTGCATGCAGATTGTCAAAACATTTTGATATTAAAGCCTTTTCTCCTTCTTTTGCAATTGTATTATTTACAAAGAAACAAGATGATCATAAATTTTTGGCAAAGGAGTTTTCTGGGTGGAACTGCCTACAATTGAAGTATAAGCAGATCTTCAACTCCAAAATTGTCACTAGTGTGTCTGTGGTCCAAAAGAGGTGCAGATCTCATTCTGGGCAGATTCTGCTAATTAGGGTAATTGTGTTGATAACAGTAGTCTCATTGATTGGGATTTTAATAGAACCCTTAAGTGTCTTTAACAATCTTTAACGATAAAAATGTGCAACAGCTGGAAGTGCACCATAGGTCCTTTTTAACTTATGTCGTCCCAAACTACAAAGTGTAGCTGGAGAGCACAGAGGCACACTCTTGTTCTCATGCTACAACATCTTACCCTTTCGCTATCCTTATTCCTAGATGCTTTTACTTGTTTCTTGTCTTTATATTAAACCCGGATGGATTTAAGAGTATTAACATAAAGTCCTATCCAGTCTAGGAAACCAAACATGTTAGAAAGCCTGGTGTATTCATTATCACTTTCAGTGCCTCCAAAAAGTTATTTGATAGTGAGTGGGGGGAAAAAGAGAGAAAGGATTTTTATCATACTGTATTTTTCATTAAGTTTAGGCAGCAAAGATTTCAGCTGAACTTCTAATATACAGGCCAGAGGAGAATACTGTGAAGATCCTCTGGGTACTGCAGAGCAAAGTGAAAGGCAGGAGAATGGTAGAGGCAACTTGTGGTTTTCCTTGCAAATGAAAGGTCACGTTTACCAACTTGGAAATGCCTTGGAAAAGTAAATGATTGCCTGTTCATCAGCTCTAGGGTCATTTTGGGAAGCTTTTTAATAGGCTACATAGTCTACTGCCTACAAGTAATTTTTGCATACCAGCAGGATATGAACTTTCTTTTCAAATACGTATTTTAAACAGTGCCAGAAATATACTTTTTTGTGTAGTAATATGAGTGATAGGACAGAGTCTGTGTTTCTGGTTTTGAAGGTAACCATTGCAACCCTGCTAGAAATAACTGTGTCTGGGAGCACGCATTTCAGCAAAGTTGCTCGTCTTCCCAAACTCTGGAATTTCAAGCAGATTTTCCATCAACTTACAGTTTGAGCATCTCAGCTGGACACTAGGCAGGCGTGGCCATTTCAATGCTGTGCCCCCTTCCAGAAGCAGAGTACTGCCGGAACCTTAGTTGAGGCAGGTCAAACACGTGGAGCCTGGGAGAGGATGCTCAGCTGTCAAGTCTGGAAAAGGCTTCTCTTCCTGGTCTAGTAGAAACTGGAGCCTGTTGACCTTCAGGCTATCTTTGAGCCTGTCTAGTAGCAGAGTGGATGCTATGAAGAAACTTGAGTATCATGATTGGGGGAAGGATTTGAATAATTCAACTTGTTGCTAATTTTCTAAATTTATTATGCTGTTCTTTTATAACTAATGGTACACACTAAGAATGACCATAAACAGATGACAACAATGTTAGTTTGACAATCAGTTTGACAGCTTTTCAGGATTTCTTTTCAGTTGTTAGGCACTGAACCCTCACTGACAGAAGGCAATATGCCGTATTTGCTGATGTAATAGTTGCCAGCATATAAAGGCTGTCCAGCAGGTGACCTGTCCCTCAAGAGCAGGAGAAATGGATACATTTGGATTTATCTCAGCTGTAGATGGGAAGTCTGCAATGGCTACTTCCTAGAGTTTGAGGAGGAGGGAAAGGAAAGGATCAGAGGAGTTGCAGCCATGGTGTGAAGAGGTGCAGTGGTCCCAAGGTCCCCGCACAGAAGCGTGTCTCCTTCCAATTCATCTCAGCCCTAGGGCATGTCGCTGGCTCTGTAAGTCAAGGACTTGGTAGGTTACTAAACCAGGCCATATCCTTTCTGGTTGAGCAGTTTAACTGAATTAACAATAGCTGTGTGGAGGATAGTTCCAGCAGCTGTACTTTAAAGAAATTTGGGATCCTATAGCCCAAGCTCTTTGATGCAGACTGCGTTTGTATTTTTTGTTTAGATACCTCGTTACGGGGGTTCTGGTTTTTATTTGTGCTATTCTGAGGATGCCAGGATGAAAAGCTGGAAGTATAAACACATCTGGAATGGGGATTCCTTGGGGTCCTTGAGTCAACCTGTTAGAAAACAGGAGAAAAAAAATCTTGCCTTGACAGATGACTTAGAAGAAGATTTAGAGCCTGCAGTGCAACGCCTCCACGCTTTTCTGGTACACGACCATGTTCAATTCATTTCATCGGGATTTTAATTTCTTAAGCAGTAGCAAGTATTCAGCACTTCGTTCTTCTAGACAGACAACAAAATCAGATGCTCAACTTCAGTATTGAAGCACAATTTCTGTATTCACATTAATCATCTGAAAGATAATTTGAGCTCAGCCACAAGCATTTTGCATCTGCATTGGCTTTTCTGAAAGACAGACAACACAATTACCCACAATCAATTTTTCTTATTAAGACAGAGGAGAGGGCAAGTTCATTTCTCACTACTGTAATTCTGAGATTTTCTTTTAACAATAAAAGGAGCCAGGAGGAAAGCATAGGAGTGTTTACCTCAGAAAATGAAATTTGTATCACCTCAGTGGGAAATCAAACTTTAATTCATGAGGGAAAGAGGACAAAATTCATGTAGGTATTTGCTTCTTTAGAAGTCATACAGAGCTGTGGGTTTGGGGTTTTTTTTCTGTTGGCTAATTAAATGCAATCTTAATAACACACTGAACACTTGTTTCTCTCTAATGAGGTGAAACATTGTAAGATGGTCTCTCATTCATCTCAAAGTCCAGTATGTTGCCATTGGAAATTTTCATGGCAAATACTAAGTAAAAGGCTCCTGTTTGGCTGATCCCTGCTCTGTTAGCGCTTCTGAGCAAGCCACACCCAAAACCTTGCTCACTTTAACCCATGCTCACAGGTGGGATGTGAGCAGGCTTCATCAGTGACAGAAAGCGGTATCGGGAGGAATAGAAACATCTTTATAGCTTGGTTCTCTCTCTGTTTCTGCCACCTGAGAAGGCAGTATTGTTTAATGCTCTGGCCGGCAGTGTCCAAACAGTGTTTTACTATATCAGATGGACCTTGGCCAGGATTTAGAAAACAAGTTAAGAAGCTATGATCAACCATATCCAACATCTTAATATAGCAAGGACGGTTTGTGTAGGAGAGCGGGGACGGGCATCATAGAAGATACAGCCTTGCATTTAAAGCTTTAGCTATTAAGACATGACTGTGAAAAACTGGTTTACACCTCTCCACCTGAATAGTGCAGATGAGCTGGAAGAAATAAAAAGGTGGAAGGTGGACCTCTTCCACCAGCGATAAAAGTCCCTCAGTTTGGTGGAAGAATGTCTTGTCTCTCGTAACTATTCTCCGTGTGGGGAGGATTAGGGTTTTTTTCTTTTCTGAAACATCTGGTTCACTCAAGGCAAGGGAAGATCTCATTGTTTACACAGAGCAGTTCATATTGCGAACACAGACACTTTAAAATAGTAGCTCTCTCTTTTGGTATGTTGTTCATGGAAAGGCTTGCTTTCTGGCGTGACATAAAAGGGAAAACTGTGAGAAGCAGCTAATTATTGAAAGAATATTAATAGAGGAATGACAGCTTGGACCCCCCCTGCTAGGTTAGGTTGCTAAACTGAAAAAATGGAGCTGAATGTCTTTATTTGAAGTGTATTATCATTGCTAGTGAGTCACGAACTCCTATAGAGTTAAAACAGTACAAATCCTGTTATTTCAGGTGGTTGTGTACACTGCTTAGTTTCTGTGTAATTCTGCCACTCCTGGTAAACACAAGGTGGAGAGGAGAACGGGAATAACCACCCCTTGTACTCAAACCTTCCCTGGTGAAATTCTACTTTTATTTGAGGAGAGCTAGCATGAGTGGTTTTGTTAGGAAAAATGTACAAAATAAAGTCACCTTTTTTTCCCCCTTATGCCCACCAGACAGATCTGTGAGGCCTTGAAGCAAGTCATCGGCAGGCAGGATGGACTGTTTGGGAGCTAAGAAAAATATTTAAATGCTGTGTAAATATACAGAGCATCAGTGCATAAACCCCTCCTGGTAACTAGATGCTGACTTACTGTTCACTCCACAAAAGACTGAAAATGAGGCATCTGCCTGCAATAGAAAAAGAAGTAGTGGAGACAGCTTGCTGTCCCCTTCCCTGCAATACCCTCCCATATGACTTAAAATGCTCTCACTAAGTCACCATCACAGCTTCGACTGCCACCAAATTCCCATCCCACGTCACTGTGGGTAGCTGTGTCGGATTTAAACTGAATCATAGAATCATAGAACCACTTAGGTTGGAAAAGACCTTTAATATCATCAAGTCCAACCATCAACCATGCCCACTAAACCATGTCCTGAAGTGCCTTGTCTACACGCTTTTTGAATACTTCCAGGGATGATGACTCCACCACTTCACTGGGCAGCCTGTTCCAATGCCTGACAACCCTTTCAGGAAAGAAATTTTTCCTAATATCCAAGCTAAACCTCCCCTGCTGCAACTTGAGGCCATTTCCTCTGGTCCTATCACTAGTTACTTGATAGAAGAGACCAGCACCCACCTCACCACAACCTCCTTTCAGGTAGTTGTAGAGAGCGAGAAGGTCTCCCCTCAGCCTCCTTTTCTCCAGGCTAAACAACCCCAGTTCCCTCAGCCGCTCCTCATAAGACTTGTGCTCCAGGCCCCTCACCAGCTTCGTTGCCCTAAAGGCCGGGCTCTGCAAGGTCTGGTAGGGGCAATCCCTGCTGCAGGGGCTGCACAGTGGTGTGCCCTTTGCAATAATGGGTCATGAATAATTTGCATTTTTAAAGATATTTTCATTAATATGACACGTGCCATTGCAGACGTATTCAAGTGCTGGTGCTAACAGAGAGCTCTGATAATTTGCTAAAAGGAAAGGAAAAGCTGCTAAAAAATGTGTAAATTTTTAGGAGCAGTTCCATCCCCCCAGATTCCAAGAACAGATTTCTCAGTTTTTGGTTTCAGTAACTTTTCTTCCATAAAGTAACTTTTGAAAGCAGGAAGGATGGGGAAGCAAGACAGGCTTATGCCAATACTGAGAAGGACAAAAAAAGATTAATCTTGCCATAGCTCATGCAAAGCCCCTTCTGTGTGCAGAGATGGGCTCAGCTGTGTATCCTTGAGGAAAAAAAAACAGGTGATCTCAGATCACTTTAAAAAGGAAGGTGGGGTAGTGTGCACACAGTATCTGTTGGTTAATAGTTCTCTTTACAAGTAATAAGCTGCAAAGCAAGAAGGGACAGGTACAAGAAAAATAATTGGGAGCTCTTGCTTTTTCCCAGATGAGTCAGTCTTTCTGAGAATATTACCTTTGCCATTTATGCAAATGATCAAGAAAAAGAGCGGCGATTTAAAGAAGTACTCTCAAGTTTACGTGTGGATCAGCTGTACTTTGAAACCTGCTTCTCAGTGGCCGTGCTCATGTACCCTAATGCAGTTTTTGCTTCGCAAAGAAGTTCAAGTTACCTATTTTTTTTTTACCAGTCCTGGAATTGAGCCATAAAATTGGATCTGGTAAGCACCGCCTTGCATGTTTTAGGCTATGTCCAGAGACCCTGTCGCCAGGAACACCCGAGCATCCATAGGGAAAACCCCTCCAGTGTTCTTGCCAGCACTGCAGGCAAGAACATGACGTGAAACACCAGGCTGAATTGCTGGTAGTTTGAATGGGGTAGTTTCCCATGGCAGGCAATTCAGGGAGGTGTGTTCGCTTTGGGGTACAGGTAATTGCATTTATTGTTCCTGTTACTTACAGTGTGCTGTGGACTGCCCCACATCTTTATCTCTGCAAGTCAGAGGATAGCATTAAGTGACAGCAGAATTTGGTTTAATAACCTCAAGCATGTAACCTCTGGCACCCCCCTTATGCTGTCATTCAGAATGATTATTAAGGAAATTATTCTATACGGAGCATTTCGCAAAGCATTTCAACTTTCATTGTTGTAGCACTGGAAATTAGAAAGGGATCTGTACCATACTTCGCAGGAAAATTCACACTATACCTGGTGTAATGTCAGCTATGCGTGCGTACATCGGAGCCCCTTTGACAATTAGCAGCCTTGCTCAGCTATGCAAATCAGCCCCACATGCTATAAGTTGCTTTGTTTCTGAGAGAGAACGGAGATGGGTGGTAAGTCTGTACCAGAACTCTGTAGGATTTCTACGCTGCTACTCTCTTCTTGCCCTGCTTGCTGCGTCCGCATCCTGGCTGGTACCGCCCTGGAGAAGAGGGACATCAGCGTGGTGGAGATGGAGGTGGTGGAGGTGTTGGTGTCCCCAGGGGCACCTAAATGGCTCCAGCCTGTCTTTCGGAGAGGCCTGAAGAAGCAATAACTTGCACTGACTTCAGACTTCCTCAGGCTCTGGCATCAAGTGGACTAAAGTGACCTGTGTTTCTTCATAGTAAAACAATGTGTCACGCCAAATCCTATGAGTAATTCCTGTTTGGTCTCACATTGGCTGCCTGTAAGCTGTACGTGAACGGTACCAGGAGCAGAAAATCTTGAGTAATACCTGACATATAACTCCCTTGTCCTTCACTGGGTGTAATTCTGAGTCGTAATGAGATGCAACATATTTATTGAGGACGGGTTTTGTCCTATCAAATTCCTAGTGCCGCCCTGGGTAGCGGCCAGCAATGGCAGAGCTGGAGTGTGTCTGCAGGTGGGAAAGCCAACGCCATCCTGTATCCCAGCTGGTTTTGTTACCCTGCTTTCCTCTCATCCCCTGAAATGTACAAAGCAGACTTGAACGGGTGATGGATCTGGTGAAAAGTCTGTCCCCTGAGTGGGCGCCTGGACGTTCCTCCTGCATGTAATGTTTTGCTGCTCATGGTTTGGATTTTTCTGTTTACAGCCCAGAAGCTGACTCAGTGGCCGTGCAAATCCAGGCCCAAGTTGGTGCGTGCTGGCAAGCAGCTGGACCGCACGTACTCCGGCTGTTTGCTGCCCCCTCTCCCCTTCTCCCTTCCCAAATCCCATGTACGTAACTCAGTATATGAATTTAATTTTTTATTAATATCATTTTTGGTTTAACACATCTGGAGGACATGCTGTATTGCAGCAGAATGCTGGCTTCTCTGCTCAGCCCGTCTGTGCCTTGGGATGGCAGGGCAAGAGCTCCTACAGCCCATGGTAACCTTGACTTCAGCCAGCCATCATGCTTGGGCAAGTTTCATCTTGCTCCGTGATGCTTACCTGACCTTTCGTCACGGTGGCTGAGGCCCAGCCCTGCCTGTCAGGAGCCTGAATATGCCATGAACTGCCAGACGGCAGGCAGGACGGTTCTCAGCACCCTGCAGTGGCTGAGAAACCTCCCGACATGGCCTTTTGGGGCTGGAAATGAAAATCTAATGGAGCAGAGTGAGCTGGGTTCGCATGGCTTGCCACAGAGGGTCTTTAGTGGCCCCAGATAAATGTAAGCTATCATAAGAAAGCCAGAAATGTAATGAAGGATAAAACCAAGCATTTTAGTAATTGGAGAAGTACTTGCAACAATTCTTTCTTTCTTTTTTTAATACCCGCTCAGCGTGACCAGTGTGTTGTTTAGAAAATAGTGATCACGCTTTGCTCTGGGGAACGCCCTTACTGCCTGATGCTCAGCCAGCCCCAGCAGTGCTGCCAGAGGCACGGGCAGCTCGCGCTGCTTCGCGTGGGAGCTGATGGAGACGTTGTGGGCCAATTCAGGCCCTTTGGGATCCATCTCCTGGTTGAGCTCCCTGAGCAGAAATATCACCTCTCCCCTCTGCAACTCACTTGGTGTCCACTTGTCAGGAGGCTGGGGTGCTACTTCTCACCTCCTTGCCATCACAGATGACCCCAGAACCTCTTTTCCCCACAGCTGCCATAAAGAGAACCATTGACTGCTAAAAGTAAAATGCATCCTAATGTGGCTGTCTTCTTTTTTGCAATTTTTTTTCCTGTTATTATTTGTGGTGGAGTTTATTTTTTTATTTTTCATTTGGCTCAGAGCACTAAATAATCCAGGAGGTTTGGGGGGCGGGGGGGTTCCGTTCACGAGGGAGTTTTTATGTGTGGCTCCGCGAAATTGGCACTTCACTAATGTCTAGCAGTTTGTAATATCAAACATTGTCAGGGAATCACTATTAGTGGTCACAGAGGAGATTAAACACCTCCTCAAAGTGGATAAATACATGTAGACATTTTGATAAAGCGATAAGGCACAAGGCTGCACACATTAAAAACAACAACTCTACTGTTAGTTATTAAATTTACTCTGGGTAAATTTACTCTGAGCATGTCACAGCCCTGATTTTCAGCTTGCAAATGGTTTTGGGTGACGCAGATAACAAGGCAAAAGGATTTTGCTTTTGAGGGTTTCTGGATGATGGTGTCAAGCATTGGGAAAGGAAACAGTGTTGACTCTGGGATGGGTGCAAGGATGCAGGAGTGATGCCCCCTGGTCCATGCCAACTCAGCTGTGTTGCAGCCCGTGGGCACGCTCCTCACCACACAGTAAGCTCATGCATTCTTCACTCCTGGGCTTTGCTTTTCTAAAACAAGACCTTTCTTGTTTTTGCCTTTTTCTCTTTGCTGTATTGAGAGAGGTTGGGGAAGAGCAACCTTCTGGTTCACTGCTTTCTGGTTGCTTGTTTGGAAGAAAGCAGACAGCAGAGTGGAGATGTTTAAAAGAAAAGAAAAAGCTGAATCTCAGTGGGAAAACGCCAAGTGAAAAGATGAAATCAAGAAGAGCCCAGGATGAAGAAACATGTAGAGAAAGCCTTGGATGTGTTAGCAACAGACTGATGGTGACTGATCACAAGGAGAATAGCCCCGCTATTGATGATGGCAGTATTTGTCTTTGCAGACTTTTGGCTCTTCAATCCTGTGTCCTAGTTTGGGTGGGGAGGTTGGTGCGTGGGGGTGCCTATCAAAACAAGTGGTGAACCAAGATTGTTATTTCTCCCTCTTGCTTTTGAAATGTTGATGCTCATTTGGCCTTCAGAGTAGCGCATGTTAGGACAGTTTATCCTTTCTGGTGTGCTTGTTTCCCTGAATGCTGCTGCCCAACTATGAGTGGTACCCGAGTACATGATAAACTACAGGATAGTTTATGTTGTTGGAAGTTTTGTCACTTTTTTTTACTCATTTGAGCACCCCTTTTGAGGAGGAAAGCAAAGATTAGAAAGCACTTCCTGATCATGTGGTTCTTCTAAACAGTGCTGGCTTCTGTAACCTCGGATGCGTATTTTGGAGCAGGGAAGGAGAGGCACCAGGGCAAGGCACAGACACTGGCCGCACTCCTCTCCCTCCCCTTCCCCCATCAGGTACCATGGATGCACATCCTGATAATTGCATAAGCAGCCCTATACGATATCCTCCCTTCCTCCCAGCACTTAACCCAGGGTGCTGAGAGCTCTGCAAAAATAAGAAGGATTTCATTTCAATGGTGAAGACAGATGCTCTCACTTTCATCTAGGAGAGAACGTAGTCCCAGATGCCTTCGGTGGGGATAAGAGTGGTCACACAGGCTGCAGAGTGCAGGAAGGTATGACTGCCAAAGAAGTTGTTTTGACTGCAGCAGAGAAAATAAAATGTGAAAGCCATTAAGGAAATATGAGGGGGAATTCAACGCTGCTGCCCTCTTAGAGCATAACTTCTTACTGGAAGGACCGTTTAATCAAAACTCCAGATCAACCAATTATCTGAGTTAGGAAAGTTATTATCCTTTCTGCCATAGTTTCACTGCTATAACACATGTGCACGTTCATCTTGAATTTAATGGGTTTTTGAAACGCTTTGTGGCAATGAGACTAACACATTAAGACTAGTTTTAATTCTTGCTCGTAACTTTTGAAAGTATGATGAATTTGGATTTAATTAACTGGATTGTCTTTAAACTGTTCTTACTCAGTGCTGTCCATGAGAGAGATGTAAATCTGGAATGATTTTGCCCCAGTCAGTGGCATTGCTTCTGTTTTGATGTGGACGTAACTGAGAGCAAAATCTGATTGTCCCTGAGAAAGCCATCATTGCTAGTTTAAAAGGAAGGCTGGAAGCTCCATGGGTTATGGAGAATATTATTAATGGTCTGTTGTGCAAATCTCACAAATTTACTTTTTAAGAGGAAAGGCAAGGTTAATTCAGTTAACAAAAAAGACTTTTTATTTTGTAATTTTTTTTCAATTCATTGAATTTGACATGGATTTTCAGAAATCACAAAAAGAAAAGCTCTGTTTCTGGCAAGTCTGGGGCATGTGGTTCATTTTATACATGTACATGAGCTTTCCTCCTCCCTCAGGGGAGAGAATGTCTTCAAATGCACATTTTTTCACATTCCCCTTGTAACGCAGCTTGATCCTACAGATAAATCACTACTCACAGTTTATGTTATCACCGTGGAAAAGTTTGTGAAATCACAGATTGGCAGCATGGTTTCACAAACATCCTCGAATAGGAGAGCACTGTCTGGGAAAAGTGAAACGTTATATTACAAGTTGAGCTCTCAGCTTAGATGTCTGCAGTATCTGCTGAAACACCTCCGCCCCCAAGAAAGATGGGAGTAATCTGCCAGCATTTATGGTATCATTTTAAAGTCTCTTGTACATTTTTTATTTGAGCTGTAGCCTGGGCTACTTTTGCCACCGTTAGTATAAAAGTTGGGTTTCCATCTTTTAATTTCTAGCCATTTTTAGACATGGAGAGACAAGAGTAATAACTGCACATGAGAGCGGTGTCTCAGAGTGATAAGGCTGTGTCACAGGTGTAGCCTTGCGGGTCTGTCCTGGAGACACCACAAAAGGGACAAGAAGCCATCACCCCTGTTGTTAGAGCAAGCGGAGGTGCCAGCAAAAGGTTAGTAAAGGATGCAGAAATTGTTGGTAGGATGTGACGTCCGGTGTGCTCCAGAAATATTTTGTTGCTTGCTGCTCAGAAGCAGCCAGTAGGGAAGAAAAAAACCAAAATTGGTCCCTAGCATGACAGTGAATTTTAAAATGTTTTCATCAACCAGTCTTGAAAACAGCTTTTTTTCTTCCTGAATCATGGAAGTGGGTTACATGCCACTATGCAAATAATACTTGTTAAGAAAGCAAATAATGAACAGAAGATTACAGTTCTGGTCTTTCACTTATCTCCCTCTAATTTGCAACCAGCAATAATGAACAAATTACTGCATGTAGAAATAGAGCCTTATTGCTCCCCCTGACCTTTCTGGCCTTGCCTGAGGCAACATTTGCATTTGGCTTACTGAATAAGTTTTGTTTTTCTGATAAATATTTGGTTTCTTTGGAAAAAAAACCGTATCGGGTTAATTGTGGTTAATAGTTAGCCAAACAGTGACAGGTAAGTAAACAGAGCTTTACAAACATGGTGTACGGGAGGCAGCACTGAGTATTTTCTGAGGCATTGCAGACAGGTAATTTATCAGGTACAGATCATAGAGCCTCAGTGACACAGATATGACTGTCTGGGTTTGGGTTTTTTTTTTTAAATCATATTTGCCCTTAAAAATTAACTTGGATTTAAAAGACAAACCTTCCTTATTTCTCTGCAAAGGGTGTGAACACCAGAAAGTTGCATTGATTAAGAAGGAAATGAATCAGAGGTTAACTCCAAATTGTGTCGGGTTGGATTTTGCCACCATGAAATGTGTTATATGATACTGGAGACACACAGGATGTTTAAGTGTACAGTAAAAGGTGCATGGCCAAGAGAGTATCTGTAGGAAAGTAATTCTTGAGGGAATTTCACAATCTTAAATCTTCACTGAGAGAAACGTATCATCTCCAGTTTTCCCATCACTCCCCAGTCCCAGCATACCCAGGTCAAGCTCCTATTATGTGTAGTTTAGGAGTAATAAATACTTTATTTAAAAACCAAGCAATTTAATGTCATCAGGCAGTCATGATTTGGCATGCCTATGCAATAAAATGAAGTCCCCATATTTTCAAGGAATGAAGAAAGCCACACAGCTATAGAACCTTTATCCTGCCTTTGAGACCACACTCAGCTTCAGAAGTGTTTTGAAGGAGAGGAAAATTAAAGTTAATAAAGTAAATGGCAAATAGTCAAAAGCTTTAGTTGCACTAGCAAAGATCAGTCATACCAGGTTGTCTTTCTTGTTGAGATGGTTGGGTTTTTGCTTTTCTTTTATTTTAGGGAGATAATTACTTACTTGGACTTTAGTAACACAAGTAAAATAATGAAACAGTGGAAGTTACTACGTGTCTTGAAGGAGGTGAAGTTTAGTAGAAGAGTTTAAATTTGGATAAAGAGCTGATTAAAGAGGACACAACAGATTGTATCAGAAAAGCTCTGGAGACAGGTGTCTCCTGGGTATCCTTAAGGATTGTTCTTGGGACATGTCTAATTAAATATTTTCATTAAGGATCTTCGCATAGGACGTAAGTTTGTCCCAGTGATGTTTCACGACAGAGCTGAGAGATAGAAGGAAGAGGAAGGTCTGGATGGCATTTAAGTAGAATTGAAGGTCGCTAAGAAATGGAATAAAAGTTAAAGTTGTGCAGAACCAGAAGTACAGACTGACTCTGCTTTAAGCTGGAAGAACAGTGGAGCCCTTGTGTATATGAATAAAATAATGATACACCTTGCAGAATGTCCCAGTAAGGATAAAGGATTAATAACAATTATATTGCACTGCTAAGTCCTCTCCAGGAATACTCTGTACAGTTCTGGTCCCCAGCTTAATGGAAGAGATATAATAAAAGGAAAATAAGGGAAAATACACTGATTTATGAGACAGGTCTAAGTGAGTCTGGCTAGTTGAATAAATCGAATTAATCTGGGACTTGGTATATACATTGGAAAAGATAATGCCAGACTGGGGAACAAGCTACTTCAACGTAAAAAGCAATGCTAGCATAATTTATACAAATAATATGAAAGGTAAAGCCCAAGTTTAGGCTAAATATTGAGAAGCAAATTTCATAAATGTCAGAGGGATGAACACCTGGAGCAACCTCCCAAGAGGCACGGGGAACCCCACTGCCTCGCTGGAGCTCTGTGTGTCTCCAGAGGGGGGGTGGCATGGCACAGCTGAGCATTACACAGGGAACCTGTAGGAATATTATATTACCCTATAGGTTCCAATGGATAAGTAATTTGCTTATAGCTATCACTGATGTCATTCATTCCTATTAATCTACTAGTTGTTTCTAAATTAATAAATCACAGGCAAGTTAGGTCTCATTATAACTCAGATGTTTCTAGTGAAATATGATTTATGTTGTGTCTCTGGTGAAATCTTTAGATTTCTGCAAAAAAAGGGACATCGTATCTTATGCAAAGGGATTGAATAGTTCTCTGGGTTTGCTTAGCTCTCCCCGTTGACTGCCCAGGGTCTAGCGACAGCTCATGTTGACGAGGTCGTTGAAAGCAACTGTGTCTGTTGCTTCCTTTTCCCCAGCATGGGTGATTCAGTAGCACCCAGGCGGTAGGAGCAGTAAGCCTGGGGGGTGATGTAAGGTTTCTGCCCTTGCAGAGGCAGGGATTGAGCTTTACCAGCAGGGAATTGGTGGGGCTTGTGTACATTTGCAGTACAGTTGGACGTGATATTTTTTTGTCCTATGGCTAGCATAACGATGGGTGATCTCTTCCTCCATCTGCAGCGCTTTGCATATAATATCACTATTACAGTCCCCTTAGAGGGGAAGTAGCTCAATAGCTGTCCATGACCACTTAAAGGACACATTCATTAAGGCACTCCGTGCTAATGTAAGGTGGTCAGAGGAAGCGTCAATTTTTTAAATCCCTTGTGAGTGAATCACTTTGAGAAACACCTCAGAGTCTCCAGGAATATTTGTAAGATTACAGAATTGAAACACTTCCTGCATTTGGAAGGTACTCAGAAAGCATATGTTATATGTCAAGGCCATATCATAAGTTTATACTGTAACTTTTGACCTCTTAGCCCTCTTGAGCAAGACATTCCCAGGCTATTAATTTGTCTTTATTGCTCTGCCATATATTTGTAGTATGTGTTCAGTAGTAAATACCTCATCTCATAACAGAACTAAAGAAAATCCCGTGCTTTCCTCAAGAAAACCCCAAACAAACAAAACTTTTCTTTTTTCTTAATCAAGACAGGAGCATGACCCCAGAGGAAAAAAACACTGGCTGAAGAATTCAAGCTTTGTTTTGAGTCATCGTATTGTGCCATAGAGGACAAAGTACATTTTTAAGTCACTGATAAATATGCTGACTACTTATATTTAGGGACACACTGTTACATACTAGTGCTAAGAAGTAGTTATTGCACTAACTTGGGCATTTGTCATAGGGGAACATAAACACCCCCTCTGTAATTTCACCCCTCCTTTTCTTCCAAGCAATTGGTGAACAAGGAAAGAAGCTTTTCATGTCATAGCAAGGAAATAGTTACAGCATCTGGGTTATGTGATGATAAACTCCTGGGGAAATTGAGACAGCATTGGTTTTCACTCACAGCCATGTATGTGTTAGTATCATAAATAGCTATAAAATACATTGAGTCTCTGTTCTTTCTGAAACTGTTCCAGAGCACTTCCTAGCCCACTGTGTCTTCAACATTGGGATTTTCATTATACAATTAGAGGGGTGTTTATGCATCTGATCTGGAACTTTAATTGCACTGTATATATTAAAGCTGATGACATGCATTTGTTGAAATTAAGAGAGGAAGAAATGACAGAGGCTCCGTGGGGATACTCATGTAAGCACGTGCGTGATTGGGAGTGTTTGCTTGTGAAGGGGTCTGCGCATTAGCACCTGAGACTTTATGAGAGACCAGTAGGCACTGTGCATGCTCAGGGAGAGCTCGGAAATCGGTGTGCAATGCTTATACAGCCTGTCTGCCCTGGGGCAGCCCTGAGGAATATCTACCCAGGCTCCTGGAGCACAGCTTTGGGGGAGCAGCACCGTGCTGAGAGCTGCACAGCCTTCCCGAGTCTGGGCTGGGGTGGGACCCTCCAGGGAAGGGGCTCAGCCCTTCTGGGTAGGCTGCCTGCCTGCCAAAACCAGACCGTTGGTCGCTGTGAGTTGTTAGTGCTGAGGTCAAGTAAGGTTTTGTGCATTCAGAAGATGTCAGCTTCTTTATGTGGGTCAGGACGTGAAGCTTCATGTTAGGAATGGGGGGCAGGATTAGGATATAGTTACTGCACTATTTCCTTTTTGGCACTGGGTTATTTGGGACAGGAACTTTTTTCCCCTCTAAGAACTGCAATCCATAAGAGAAAAAAACAATATATATATGTCAGCTCAAGAGGGTGTAAATAGCTTGTTCACTTATTGCTGATTTCCACTGTTGCATACTGGAGCGTCACCTTGACTCTGCAGTCTGCTCATGCATGTGTTTCCTGAACAAGAAATGTATTAAAATGGGATAAAGAGCATTTAGCACCATCTGGCAAAGATGAAGTGCCTAACAATGCCTTTTTGACAATAAAACATGCTTTCTCTCTGGCCAGCCGAACTCCACAGGTATGGAGGTACCATGGTGGGAGCGGGACTGTCACAGTGCAGCAATGGTAGCTCTGCAGCCATGTGCCTTCATGGGGAGTATTGACGGGGTCAGCAAGCGGGGACGCAGGGGCTTGTGATGGTTAAATGGAGCAGTGCTGACATTCTAGCTACCAATTTGTTTATTCCCCACATTCACTTTTCTATTTTTAATCATAATTAGGCATGTGCATTCTCTTTGTCTATGAAATGAGAATTTATACTTACCTTCCAAGCCCAAGAACTGCAAGTTTAGTCTCGCTTTTAAGTACTTCAGGTAGACTTACAGTGGCTTCAAGAGGCCACTTAAAATATTACATATATAAAAAAGAAATATACATATATGTGTGTGTATGCAATGCCGTGGGGGGGAAGGCAGTGGAAGGAGTTGCTTTGAAGGAGTTCACAGTACGTTTGGAATGGGATTATGCATACCAGTGGTTTCTAGCATTGCTCAATATGCAGGCACCTACAGTATTTCTAAGGGAGATGAGGTACAGACCTCTGTCTAGCGAGTGTAAGCCTGCTATTCATTATTTACCTTTCATGGGCATGAAAATAGTCCAGGGACTCCCAGGGAGATGCAGAGCACAGGCTGAAAATCACTGGTGAGGAAGCACTTTAAATGATGCCTTGGAATGAATGAGGTAATACACTTTTGAAGTAATAACCACAGACCTAATGGCATCCGTCTACTAAAATACAGGCAAAAAATAAGTTTCCAGTGCTCTGTCTGAGATGTGCATATTTATTCACTGCTTCTGAAATCCTGTTGCATCTCCGTAAGTTTTCACCTAATGACCACGGTGAAAAGCTTTCAATCAAGAGATGGCCTTCCCATTCTGTGGTATAGGGTTTGATTACTTATAGCCAAGTTTGGAACTAAAAAAGAGCTTAAAACCAAAAAGAATGGAGTAAAGCTTTAAGGCAGAAGTTTCTAAAGAAGCAGTATTGCCATCAGAGCTTCAGCAACATCATCTTTACATGGTCACTGACCTAGGCCAATGCAGATTTTCCACCTTACAAGTTTTTTATTCCTGAAGTGTAAAATATGTTTTACCTTGCTGATGGAAAGCCAAATTTTGAAATAAATGCTATTAAATGGAAAAAAGAAGAGCAGACAATTTTGCATGCTTGAAGACGTGTTATTAGGAGCAGGTAAGAATGTGTTTGCTGTTAATGAGCATCCCTACAGTTCTGGGTAGGATTAACTCCTGAGAACGTGAGCTCAGTTCTGAGGCTTCAGAAAGCCGGTATTTTGTTGTGTCCCAACGTCCTGCAGCGCATCAGTCACACCATGTGAAGTGCGGTTGCGAGGGTTGTGGGACTCCTTGGAACCATCGGCTCCAACATACGGAGAGAAAAGCAACACCCTAAAAACCACACTAGAGTTACTATTGGACCCAAATTTTCTTTTATGGGTTGTGTTAGTAGCACATTATCTGGAATAGATGCACACTGGCAGAGCTTTTTCCCACAAGGATAAACTGTATTGCCATTTATTGGGAGATTTCAGTAGAGTATAGCAGAAACTTTCCATAGACTGTTTTGAGACTTTTAATGGAAACTTATTTTGGCAAAGCTCTGAAAACACTCAATAATTTTCGTTATGAGATCTGAGAGCTAAAACACAAAACCCTTCTATCGCAGGCTGCCTTGTAAAAGCAAACCTGGTGACAGCAGAGACATCCCGTAGCTGTATAACTTATTGAGATCACAAGCTCATTTTTCCCATGGGTTTTCTCAACTCCTGTACCAGAACCTTTTGGGACCTTATAAGCTGAGTGAGGATGTAATACATCTACCAGCAGCTGGTTTCTGTCTCTTTTAAGACATCTTTCTTTTTTTTTTCTTTTACCATTATTTTTAAGGCTGTATTGCGTTCTGCTTAATAATGAGGAAACCTCTTCAAGGTACTGCAGCCCAGCGCAACTAAGTGAAGTCATTTTGGAGTGAGACAAGTTCTTGAAATGCCCTCATGGTGCACTGATATCAACACAGTAATTTGGTGTTTGAGGCAAAATTTGTGCTTCGTTCCTTCAGAAAGGTCCTTCACAGAGGCATAGTAGGTTTGCAAAGTTCACTTCTTGGTGGCAGAATTTCCATCCTTGTTAGAGCAGTACTGATCCATCTTAAAGAGGGGATTTTCAAAAGCCAGTGCTGATGGCCATCTCCCACTGGTGTGGTGTATAATTTGCATGCTGAACTCCTATTCCTACTTTGGAAAATCTCTGCCTAAATGCTTTGCCATTGAGGTTTTGTAATGCAGACATTATTTCTAGTTTTGGGAAGAGGATTGTTCCACTTTATTTTTCTGAGACTGGCCATACAATCCAATGTAGCACCAGTGTCACATTCAACACTGCAAAATTTATTTCCTAGCCCATGGAAGAAATAGCCTGATTTGTTCAAGATGAGTATTTGTTTCCAGGTTTTGGGAGGTGAAGACGAAGGCAACACAAAGCTACTAAAACATAAAGCTGCTCTGTTCTCTGGAGCTGGTAGCATTTCATTGCTTGCAGCTAGGTTATTTACTGGGCTCACAAGAGCTGCTGCAGCTCCTCCATGAAGTGATAGATAGCAATGGAAGACTGGCAAATGCATCAAAGGCAGCCAAACAGACCTACGGCTTTAAAACTTGCTAGGTGTCATTTTTCCCAGATAAGGTGGCTCTGGTTTTAGTAAGGCTTATCAGAAGATATTTAATGCAGGGAGCAGCTTCCCAATGGAGTAGGAGAGTTGGCTGTGTGACGTGCGTATTGCTCAGAAGGTGACTATTTTGCAATTTTGGAAACTTTCTGGGATGCAGTGGCCAAAGCCAGATCCTTCCAAAGTTAATGTCATGTTGTGGAAAACTAAGTGTGATTTTTTTTTTTTTTGTTTTTTCAGCTGAGGTTCGTAAGTGCCTGCCTTGCATCATTATTTTCTCTGGTATTTTTAGTACTTGGTAAAAGTCCTTGAAATCTTAAAGATTCAAGCATGCAAATTCTTAGAGTGGTGGATCTCAAATCTTAATATCTTGCCTTTAATACCTCCCCAGCTTGCTACTCTACCAATTCTTTCTTTCTTTGAATTTCCGCGTAAGAAACGGGCTAGAAAAAAATGTGGCACCTCCACAAGATGTGCCAGAAATATGCCAGAATGTGATTTTAATTCTCCTGCTGAAGAAAGTTCTCACAACAAGAAACTGAAATGCCTGGGACATGAAGTGCAGTGGGTTTCCTAGGCAGGTGCAGCTGTATTTTAGAAGGTGGGAGGCATCCTAGCAGCGTTTGAGTGATTAGCCTGTACACAGTGTATGCACTTGGCAGATGAGCAGGAGCCATCCTCCTGCAACACTGCCGAGATGCCCCGCAGCAGTAACCCCGGTGCTGGAGCTTACACTGGGGTGTGCCTGGCTCTGTTCCCCTCCGTCTGCTTGTAGAAAACAAACAAATGCCTCTCGCTTTGAGGAGGATGGGACTACGAGCCGTTCTGCTGGTCCCTGGAACACCGTTGGTGAACACGGGAAGGATGGGTGTGCGGCAGGACTTGCACACCCGCTCTTACCCTCCTGTTGCCTGCAGGCAGGTGATCACTTCGCTGCCCAGGGTCCCAAACTTGTGTACAGCAGTGAGTTTCCAAAATGCTGTAATATAGTAAAAGACCAAAATTGATTAGTTCTAGTCAGAGAGTGGAAAAAAGAAGATAAAAACCCCAAAGCCAGCAGATTACAAAAAAACTCCATCCGTCAGAATACTTGAGTGTAATCTCTTGCAGAAGAAACATTGCAGGGACAGAGAAGCAGATGGGAACGGGAGTGAATCAGATCGGTTTTACAGTCAGGCTTTCATGTCTTTACATGCATTTTGCTGCACTAGTGAAAAGTTTTGAGTTTTTTTCCCCCTCAAGACATCTTTGGCAAAGATAACCACAGTCCAACTGACTGCTACTGATAACTTTTTTACATTCTGTGCTGGACCTTAGGTGGTAGATAATTTATCAGCTTTTTGTGTACAAGGGGACATTTATTCCCCCCTTCGCTGAACTGGTGGAGCAGTTTCTTTCTGGGAACTTTTTCTGCAGGGAGTGGAATGCGTTAAAGCAGGTTTGTGGCATTTATGTTAGGGTGGATTTTTTTTTTATCCCTATCTACATGTCATCTTCTGGATTTTTCATATTTGCCTGTAGGGTTTTTTTTCTGTGTTTGAGAAAGCTGCGTGACATTTTGCCTGCCTCGTTGCTTAGAACAGGTCCATGAGGAAGACAAAACCGGTACCATCCATCAAACTTTGGGGATAAAGGAACTGCAGAATCAAATGTAGCAGCTGCAGTCATCTTCATGATGATTTTAAACCACTCACAGCTAAACAATCACAAATTCTGATCATATATGAAATAACAATTTGATGTAAAAAGACTGGTACATGATGATGTATCAGCTTTTGGCAAATCTGTATTTTTGTTCTTTTCAGGAAAGAAAAATATTTCATTTACCCGTTTGTTAATATGTTTCTTTTATTAGTGTTTTCAAAGACCAGATAAATAAGGGATCCTCAAAAGTCTGCCACAGTAATGGTTGCTTTACAGGCTTTTGTGCAGCCCATTGCATGTATGGGCCTCAAATACTTTACACAGAAGCAGTAATGTTTCTTTTAAAGAACTGGAGAAAAAGAAACAGGAGGAAGTGGAAGGGCTGTTTTCGCAAGGTCAGAGAGAAATAAAACCTGTGCCTGGGCACTATTCTATAACCAATCAAAACAAAAGATAAACCCCATCATCTCATTTTCTGGGACCTGTGCGAATGGGCATTATGATGATACAAGTCTCGGAGTGTTAACAGAGGTTTATCCGGTACAAAATTATATTTCTGGAGTTCAGATTGCAGAATTTCTGGGCTCACTAATAAGCCAAGGAGCAGTTGCTTTGCTGAAGAGGGTGAAAGAGCATGAGGAAGGCTGCCTACCTTCCAGCTCAGGTTGCATGGCAGAGGTTAACTGTGCAAATCAAGAGATGGAGAGGGAACTTTTTCAGAGTTTGAACAGCATTTAACATATGGTAATTGTGCATTTCAAGTACCTTTTAAAATGTTCAAACTTGTTTACATTTCTTCAGAGAACTAAACTCTGGCATTAAATGTGGCTGAGATTCCCTATTGCTAAATAAGACCAACTCTAAAAGCAGTCCACTTGCTGTAACATGCAACATTTATAGTACTAACGACTAAATTCAATGTTTTTTCTTCCCAGACTTTTGAAGATAAATTGGTCTCTATCTTCAAAACTTACCCAGGTGCTGTTAAATCACTCTGTGGCTTTTTAGCTGCACTTTCAAAACGTAATTGTAGTTCTCCTCCTTCCAGAAAAAAGGGTGGTAGAAAGTCTATTTACCTCATTTATTGAATTTCACACAGTTAAATGAAGTGAAATAAGAGCTTGATTCAGATCCCATTGGCTTCAGTAGCAGTCTTTCCATTGAGTTTTAGTCAAGGCTTAAATGAAGATCAGAAGGTGATCCAGAGCTCATTTACATTTAATATGCTCTTCAGCTATTCCTTTTAAACCTAAATATTATTGGAGGCTTTTCAAACCCAGCAGCGTGTATTAACTTGCTTGCTTGTCAACATGTGCAAATATCCAAATTTCAACTGGAAGCCCTAATGTAAGTGTTAACCATAGCATTCATTCCCATGAAGGTATACTAGCTGGAGACAAGCGTTTGAAGCTTTTTATCAGCTTTTACTTGTTCTTTGTAGTTAGTCGACAGGGCGTTTGCTACATTAGTACAAATAACTTAACAGTACCTTTATTATTTGAAGCAGTAAATATTGTTTACCTTAGTCCTGTCTGCAGTTTTTGTCTTGTTTTAGCCTCACTTGAGAAGGCAATCTCATTCCTAAGGGACAAGATGTCTCCTGGGGAATTTGGGGGCATAGATCCTTCTTTCTGTAGCTTTCCAACTTGAATCCACAGGAGGCTGGAATTTGCTATAGTACCTTGCTATAGACCAGCTTCAGAGGAGGCATCGTGCAGTGATGCAGCTATACAGGTGTTGATGCAGCATCCACTGTGGTTGCTGGCAGCACTTGCCGTGGCTTCCATGGGCAGAACCACGCACAGAAGTAGATGGGGTTATCATGGAGATGGGCACTCATAGTTCAAGGCAGTGAAGAAAACTTTCACAGTTGCTGTTGTGTTTTCAGCAGTTATACTGCAGATATACTGCAGTCTTCAGAAATGTCAGTCCAGTCATCTGGGAGAGCTACATATATGTGTGTATGTATGTATATGTACTTATTGGTAAAAAAATAAGAATGTGTTGCATTTGTAATAGCACCTTTTAGTCTTCTACTTGGAATCAGATGCAAGTGGTTTCTCTTGCCCTTTTTGAGTCAGTATGTGAGTGCTCACATAAAATTTACACCTGAAGGGATTCAGAAGTACCTGTATGAGCACCATGGCTGATTTCGACGTAAGACTTGATTTAATATAAATAAAGAGAAACATGTGATTTCTTTTCATTGGAAGGCACAAATGAAAATATGCAATTGCAGTGTCTTAAGAAATCCCACGTGGTAAAATGTTCACAACATAGTTTAATGCTTTAGACTCTCATTTCTCAAATTAACTCATTTTGAAACAATTTTAAACAATTCAGTGCTGATGTAACTAGAAACCGGTCCCACGTTTTCATGGGCACGCATCTTCACTTTCTTTTTATTGTGCTATAAAATCCTGCTCTTCTGTAGATATTGCCAGAATAAACAACAATGAAGAATGTAATTTTTTTAGACCACAGAGCACAGGCTTACGTATCCGTTGTCATCCACTTGTTTTCCCAAATACCCCGGTATAGATCTTGAGGTGCCTCACCCCTGCCACACGTCTCACCAGATTAAAGGCTCAGTGAGCCATGCCTGTTGTCGGAGGTCTCTCGGCTGCTTGCTGCTGCACTCTACGCAGGCTTTTTACACCACTTGCAGCAACACGGGAATACAGAATTCACTGTGGATGTCAAGAACCGTTGTGTTTCTCTGAGCTGTTTCCCAGGGCCTGAACCTCGCATGGAAGGGGCTGCATGACGGCCCTTCTCATACTCCAGAGCAGATGCATACAGCTTTTTTATGATGGCTGTAGTAGCTATGCTGGTGCATGAAGCTGGAGGGCCGCAGCCATGGACTGTTAGCCAGAGACTGTGCTATCTGGTGGGGCCATCCTTGGGGGAAACCATCGGAGGGCATGGGGCCTGCTGGGACTGACACCAAGGTCTTTTGCCCTTTGCATGTTCTTGTTTGGGGTTGTCTTCCACAGTACAAGACAAGCGTACTTTGGTCAGTATGTGGGTTTCACACGGCATAAAGATCACTGTCCTGAAACACAGGTGTGGGTAATGCTATGTCTTGGAGGACGCAGCACAAGTGTCTTCCATCCAGTCTTACCAAACAGACTACCGACTCTGCCACCCCGCCACCCCACCCCCCAGTTTCCTCCACAGCAGTTTCCAAAGTCTCATTCCTCTCCATAGCGCTCAGTGGCGTTTCTCTGTGCTGTACGCCGCTTGGAAGTCTAAGCTGTGGCTGGCATGTTTCAGCTTGAAAAGCCACATTTTGCACCTTAGAGCGTTCACCTTCAGTCACTCTGCTGTACATAGGGAGCCACGGGCCTAAAAATGGCAAGTCATGGCATGAATGCATCACTTTGCCCATCCTGGTCTTGATGGATTTGTAGGGCCAAGCTCATCACCGTACTCCACTGGGCTCACATGGAGAAACTTTGGGGGGGTGTGTGTGGCAGGGAGACCTCAAAGTTGATGTTGACTTCAAATAACACAGTCAGTGTAGCCTGAGTTTCTATAAAGATGGCTAAAAAGGGGGGGAAGGTACCTGCATGGTTTTCTGTACAGATTTTGTTAAGTGGTGTGTATAAAATTTATAAACTGTTATCATTTCTGTATATATGTGTATGTATGTTTGCATAGCAGTCGATAGATATCAAGTTTCCTTATTCTTGGGTTTTCCTCACTAATAAATCATTGGAACAGTTCATTATTTGATTTCATTCGTGATTGCACTTGCACTTGGCAATAGACCTGGCCATTAACCTTGAGCAATAGGTCAACGGAGAAAGCCCCACACAAGCTCTTGGTTTCCTTGATAGCAGCCTTCCCAAAGGATGCCAGTGGGAGGAACAAGCCAGCAGCAGCACACCAGCTGCTGGTAAGGACATATTGGGGCGCTTGGCTTTCCAGCCATCACTCTCAATAAATAGCCTGGAAAATTCAAGGCAAAGTCATACTGGACTAGCCACTGGCTACGTGGCAGGGACATGGGCTGAAATGCAGCTTGGAGAAGGGTTGAAGCCTGGGTGGAGCATCCCAGTGCCCTTGGGAGCAGGAGCTGTGCCCGGCGGCACCTGCTTTGCCAGAAGAGAGGAGCCCTGCAGTACAGAGGCTGCCACTCTCGGGCATGCCGGGGCACCGCCGGTGATTAATGCCAGCTCCTGCCTCCCCTCGCTCGGCATTTTCCTGCTGATACACCCAGCGGCTGTGGTTTTCTGTTGCGTCAAGTGATGCGCTGGTCACCTCTTATTATCCCCAAGTCCTTTTCAGGGCAGTTGCATCCCAGCACCCCGTTTTCTGTCTAGTACGTGTTCTGCAGTCTTTGATGTAAGACCTTGCCTTTGGCTATAGTTCAGATAAAGTTGTTCAGAGGCCTTATTTTCCAAAATTACACAAACCAGTCTGTGCAGGTCCCTCTTTGTTATTTAGAACCCCAGCAATGTTTGTGTCATCTGCAGACATCCTCAGCAGTGGTTTGATGTCTTCTTACAGACTACTGACAAAGCCATTAGAAGAAAACTGATGTAAAACCAGGTTATCTTTCAGTACCCTGCTAGAAACACTCCCTCAAAAAATTATGATTTATTATTCACCTTTAGAACTTTTCCCAAACTGTAGAAGATTGGTGACAACTCCCATTTCTTTGCAATTCTGCTGGTACTTACAGAAAAGCTTGTTTTGTGCTGTAGCCCTCCCACGGTTACATCCTAAGGCATTTAGATGGGAAAGATCAAACTCTGGGCTAGCCCACCATGTCATTGTAGTTGCTCCAAATTTACACCAGCAGCTGTGAGAGAAGAGTCTAATCCCCCATCCAGTTTGCATTGAAGCCAGGGGAAAGACTGATTTCAGCACATCCCAGTGTGGCCTTAATCTGGAGGATTAATGAAGATACATGCTGAATTAAATAATGGCAACAGAGAAAAAAACCAGAAATATTACTAAATGATATGGGGGG
>VYZV01011966.1:43787-126480 GCA_013401275.1 Pandion haliaetus | reverse complement strand
GGGGGGGGGCGGCAGCGGAGGAACTCCTAGGGAATTATTAAGGCGGAATCCCTTGTTGTTAGAAATGCTCTGACTTTGGAGAGGTCTTCATTCAGGAGCAAGTTGGTTTGTACATAATTATTTATTCTTTCAGCTGAAGGCATTCACCAGCAATCAGGCCATCCAACTGTCACACTGTCTCCATCCCTTGCAATGACTTTTGCCATCAGAGGGCAGGTCTCCACTCCTAACCAGAGCAAAGGAAACTTAAAATTAGATTTAGCTGGAAAAGTTGCTTTCGTCAAGCAAATAGATATAAGAAACCATCTGGGAAAGCTTTCCCTTAAGGCATATTCTTTTCCTCCAGTATGGCGTTAGTTTTGGGTCACTTTTGCAATTACAGTTTCCATTTAAGTATTTTTAAGAGCTCTGTCATTGTTTTTTTCCCAGTGTGTCTAAAAGTCGTAATTAATCTCAGTAACTGCATTACTCTAAACCACACTGTTTGAGGAGGGACGTAGTACAGCCACGTGAGGCTATTTTTCATGATGTTTTAAATTATAGTATTTGAATACATACAAAAGTTATTATCTTCTGTGGCATCATTTCCAGTGCCTGAATGCTGCTGTCATTAAGCTGAAACTGGACTTTTTAGGCGTTGTATGCGTTTGCAACCATTGTTCTCAAGGGAAAACATCTGCCCGCGTCTGAGCACTGTTTGTACTCCTCACCTGTTTTCTAGCTTTTCCTTTCCTTTTCATAACTTCCCACAGCACATCACAGCAGATTTGGTTTTCTTTTTGTGTCCCATGGACTTTCCTCCCTCTTGAAATGCTTACTCAGTACGTAAAACACACTAAGCCTGGTAATACCAAATTTTCTCTATCATATCTGTCTAGTGTTGAGGAACTGGTGAATATAAGAAGTGTTTCTATTTAAATGGTTAATAACATATAACATAATGTTGCTTTCTTTTTCCAATCTCTGACATTTCATACCCTGTTTGCTTTAGGGAAAGCACTGCATGTTTCTTTCTATTAGAAATTAGGTTAGTCATGATAATAAATGTCCCATCTGCTCTAGTACTTCCTTGTAAGCTTAAATGCCATTGTTTTGATCATTTGACAGTACTAGCTGCACTTTTCTGGATTCCATGGTGGGGTATGTGGATCTGTTGCTGTAAGGGAATGCTTTGAGGTTGGTTAAAAAAAAAAACCCTGATATACAGGGCCTGCCCTTACAGCTGATGTACAGATTTGTGCTTGAATGACACAGGGATCTTCATTTAATTTCTGAGGCCCCATTAGGTGAAGGTCAGCGGCAGCCCTTGTAAAGGGGAAACAGTTTTTCTCCCAGGGAGGAGCATGGAGGCTCAGGACATGGCCAGGATCCCCCATGTGTTGTGCAGGGCTGACCCGGGAGGTGTAAGGGTTTGTTGGGGATGGTGTGATTGCCCATACAGACCCACATCAAGCAGTATTTCTTACAAAATTTTTCCAGTTCACTTGAAAGGTTTTTTTCCCCATGTGCTGGTTAAGGTGAGTTGGTTGTGGGCAGCACTGATGGTGGGACATCAAAGCCTTCAGAGGCAGCTTTGTAGCTGGACCAAGTGCCCGGGAAAGTACTGCTTTTCCATTAAATACTTAAAAAAAATCAAAAGTGAAATTACTGCCAATGAGCAAGGAGAGAGGAATATTTATAAATGTGCTGGCAGATTAAACAAATATCTCTTGTCTTCAAGTCTTGTGTTATCGTCAATAATGACTGGAAAACATGCAGAAAAAGTATATAAAGTATATTATGCCAGGGTGTATAGAGTTATAAGTGATATATGAAGCATGGAAATGGACTTGCGTGTCTCTGAAATTGCCTTTGCGAGTTATTATTTTGATGTGTCTGTCAGAGCTGCAGGGAGACTAACACAGGCTGAGCATGGGCAGAAACAGCTGATGATTTGGGGATTGGTGATAATTTGGTTTCAAAGCATTCTCCGGGGGTTTTCTCAAGTCTGGGATGAATATGCGTGACAGGATTGGGACTTAAGTAATCAGAGATTTTCTGGGGAAAAGATGAAAACAGATTTCACTTGTATCAGGGCAATTGCTGCAGGGACCACTTTGTTTAATCTGAGCTTGTATGGATTTGGGAGAATATAGTCGCGTAGCATTATGGCTGGATGGATGCTTTCTCTCTCCCTACCATCACTTGTGGAAAATGCTATTTAGGAAATGCTTTGGCTTCACTCCACTTCTTTGGGTTGCACAAGAAAATAAAGGCCAAGGAGCAGAGGACTGCAGAGGGTGAACCCATTTGCATCATCTAGAAATACTCCTTTAAGGCCAAGTTTGAGGTAGAGAAGGGGAGCAAGCATGTCTGTGGACAGAGAGAGGATTTTAGTATCCAGGGCAGCCAACCCTACACTTTTCGTAAGCATTAAAATTCAGCAAGTTTGCATCTATCAGTACAGTGTGCCTCTTTCTTCAGCTCTTTGATTGCTGCTGTCTTGTACAACGCCTGACATTTTGGCTCATTTCGGCAATATCTGCATTTTTTTTTAGGCTGTCTGTTGAGGTAATCCTGTAACTGATTCAAGATCAATGTCACTTTGGCATTTAGGAAGTGCAGCATGTGTGCTAAGAGTAATATCATATAGAAGTAAAATGCTTTGCGGTGGTAATCCCATGCTGCTGCCTTGCAGACTTTTTGGGCGGTCTCCAGGTCATAGGGGTGGTGGCTGGGGCTCTGGGGGTCCAGCAGGTCGCCCGGGCTGGGGCAGGAGAGCCCCGTGTGCCCAGCAAGCAGCCCTGCTCTCAGCGCTGCAGCAAATGGCGGCCTCCTGGGACATCCTCTCTGTGTCAAAACTTTCCAGACTGGCTGTTTTTTTATTATATTAACATCATATATAAGAGCAAAGCTTTCGTCTTTTAGGGATCAGCCCATGCCCTGAAGTTCAGATCTGGATCTTGGCTTTTCTACTGCTCAGGGACGTTCTCACCCTGAATTTTCATCAGGAAACTTCTCTGGTTTTTTTACTCTCCTTTAGAGCTAAAATGTGCTGCAGCCATGTGTAAGAGTCCACATGGGACATATATTACGTGGTACATACTACCACAGCCCCCAGTAGTATCACGCAAGTATCCATACCCACCGCTGACTCCTAAACCTGGATAGTGCTGGCTTTTCTATACATTGAAACAAAAGGGTATAACAAATGTGTAACAAAATCTGTCCTTTGGAGGACAAATAGGTCAAGCCCAATAGAGGTTAAATCATAATATAGTTCATCCATCCACTCATGCATGCACATCCCACTTAAAACTCTGCAGAGTGAGGCAAGCACCACGTTGTCTGTGCTTTTGCCCCTGGCCAGAATGGCATTCACACTGTAGTATTATATACAGATAATTATAGCATGTATCTTTTCAGAACAGTTTCCATAAGCGAAGAAATTGCAGGAATGGTATTATTCATCACATGCAAGCAGGCCATTCTCTTTTCTTTCAAAATACTCTATTTAGAAAATTATTCAGCAACTTTGCCTGAGTTCAGTGATGCTGCTGCAGGGGTTTAGCTTGTTTTGTTTGATTTGGGTTTTATTTGCTCAGCATATACTGCTTATGACCCAGGTTCTCATTTGGCAAATACTTCTGTGTTGAAGTTCACTTTTTGGATGTACTTAGATTTCTTTGCAGCAAACAAGGATTTGGCCCTGTATCTCTTTGAGCAAACAAAAAATTGTGCATGAAGGGGAAAGCTCCTATAGGCTAGTCTGACTGATATACTGATATGACTATACATATATGGTTGAGATCTCAACAGAAGCAACCCATTTTCTTTTCCTCTCTGAATCTTAACTAACATCTCACCTACATCTATTTACTGTGTAGAGGATGTGATGAGCCTGCTGGAGGGTCAAGTGGTTTTGCATGTGGCTTAAGACACCTTCAGTAGAGAGCCATCAAAACTCCCTCTACTCACAGAACAGGGGAAGAACATAGGTCCTGGAGGAACAACCTGAAGCTTCTTCAGAGCTTATTATGTCTGGGTTTCCTCTGCAGCTTCACAAGCTGGCGAGCTCCTTCTTCTGGTTATTTGCTCCTGCCCCCTTGCTGTCCTCAGAGCAGTTTCCAATGCAGCAGTTCATGGGGCACCACAGTGAACCAAACAGGCGAGCTTTCCTGACATAAAAATACCCTCTGTCCATTTATTTGTTTATTGTTCTACATTATTTGTATCTCAGATCAACTCTTTGGCATGGCTCACTGAGCAGCTCCATGGGAGAGCGAGAAGGAGAAAAAGAAGAGTAACCATGCCCTCCACCTGCTGTATCAGCCCTGACCTAGTACGCAGTGAAAAAGTCTATGTTTCTCAGGATGGCTGAGCTCCAGCGCTTGTCCAATCCCAAGGGAATCACGTTCAAGTGTGCGCAGTTTCTCCTAGGGCATGTTTCAGTGAGCTGGACTGTGCAATCCAACCAGTGCCAAGCTGCGTGAGGTTGATGGTGGGTATGGGTGGCCAGGATGCCACACCAGAGAAGGCTTCTCCTTCCACCCTTCCTTCAGTTCAGACGTAGCATAAACGCTCCAGCTTTTGCATAGGACCTGTCTTGAGTACCAGGGCAGATCTTGGCTGTTAACACCAGAGATGCAGTGAGAGCACCAAGCCATTTGTAGACCCTGAAGACTGTAACAGGCTGACTTACATGTCTTAATTTCGGGGAGCGCTCTAAACTGCACCTGTTCCTGCATTGTATTTGAGTGCATTTCAAAATCACACCTGTTTTAGAGATCAGATCTGAGATGCCTAAAATAAGCATCCGAGCTGAGGTTTTGAACTGTCTGAAAATCTTTTGTTACTGACTTTTTCCTTGGTTGGAGAATAGCATTGCTTAAAATTCAAGATGACCTCTGGGAGGACCCTTTGACTTTTCCAATCGGTTCAAAGCTGCTTCACCCCCATCCCCAACAACACCACATTTTCCAGGGCAGACGAGCATATGACAATATGTCTAACTTTCTGCCTTCAAAATGTGACCACTCCACAGAGTAAGACCCATCCTGTGACTCTGGCTGATAATTTACAGTCCTTGCACGCAAGTCAGAAGGCAGCAAATGCAGATTTGAAGCATGAACGCATTGGAGCAGTTAAATTTGAAACTGGAACAGAAAATCCTGCTTAGAAATTTGTTTGTTACAGAAATTCAAGGCAAATGTAAAAAGGGTCATTTTCCACACTTGAGGCTCATGTAGTAACAAGCGGCTTAGATGGTATAATCACAGCCCCTGTTAAACTGTCCCCATTTACTAGCAGTTGCCACTCTGATCCCAAACACCGTAATGTTTATCTAGATGTATAATGAGAAATAACTGAGGAATGTGAGTGAATAACCTTGCTTTAAACACAAAGAGTAGTTAATCTGTTATCACTGTAGCTCCTTAATGGTGATGAATGTACTGAGAAGTAACACATGTTCAGCAAATGGTTTTGATGATTGATAAGTGTGTTTTTATCACTGCTTATTAAGTTATTTTTCCTACAAATAAAACATCAATTGTTTGGTAAATCTTCAACAGGTGTTGTCTTATGTTACTAGCTCCAAAACTTATTTCCAGCTTTGTCAAGAGTCTTTGTTATTTGCTTTACAGCACCCCACACAGTGGTGTTCCAGTTTGTGACTGGTGCTTCTAGGAATTTTGCCTTACAAAAGTATAATTTCATTTATTATTTTCTCCAAGTTAAAAGAATGCAATTCTTTCAGTGTGTTGTGGAAAGCCATGAGGTCAGGCTGGGGTTGCATTATAGCAATAATGAGATAAGGGCCTGTCCTGGTTTCAGCTGGGATAGAGTTAATTGTCTTCCTAGTAGCTGGTACAGTGCTATGTTTCTGAGCTAGATATGAGAAGAATGTTGATAACGCACTGATGTTTTTAGTTGTTGCTAAGTAATGTTTAGTCTATAGTCAAGGTTTTTCAGCCTTTGATGCCCAGCCAGCAAGAAAGCTGCAGGGGCACAAGAAGCTGGGAGGGAACACAGTCAGAGCAGCTGACCCACAGTGACCAACGGAGTATTCCATACCATGTGATGTTTTAGGAACTGAGACGGGCACGTCGCCGCTCGGGGTCTTCTGGGTATGTCGGTCGGTGGGTGGTGAGCAATTGTGTTGTGCATCACTTGTATATTACAACCCTTTTATTATTACTGTTATCATTTCATTAGTGTTATCATTATCATTATTAGTTTCTTCTTTTCTGTTCTATTAAACCGTTCTTATCTCAACCCCTGAGTTTTAGCTCTTTTCCCGATTTTCTCCCCCATCCCACTGGGTGTGGGGGGGAAGTGGGTGAGCGGCTGCGTGGTGCTTAGCTGCTGGCTGGGGTTAAACCACGACAGGGCCTCCTTTTGCTCCCACTGAAGAGCAAACTTGGGCTGAAGCTTTCCATCTGGAAGGTGTTGTGAAGTTTTTTACCATGTTGCCTTCTGTATCATTCTCTTTTCCTCTGTATTAGCATAACTCAGAGATGTTTTCATTTTAGCTATGTAGGGATAGTCCAGGGAATGACTGGATGAGTACAGAGTTTCTGGGGCTTGTGTGTGGTGGGTTTTTTTCTTTAGAACAATTTGCATTTCACTCTTTCATTGCAATCAAATATAGTAGCGGTGATAAATTTTGTCAGTTTCTCTAGGTTTGGTAAAGCAGAGTAATAGAATTTCAGGTGGGGACTAATTTTTCCATCATGCAGTTATAAATGTTTGTAATCTCAGTGGTGCTCTGTGTGGCACCACTTCCTTCCCACCAGCAAAGCAAGCTTAGGTGGATTTGTGTGCCAAAGCTGAATATGCCGGGAAATCTCCTGAATTTATCATACTCCCAATATGTCAGAGTGGCAAGAAATGCGTGACCCCTGGAGGTTCCGTTTGCTCTTAAAACCCTACTTGTAGCTTGAGAGGTCCTGCAGGAAACCCCCGCTCCCTCTCACTGAGCTTCCAAGGAGACCCAGTGCTCCCCAAAGAATTGTAAATAGGTCCTCAGGGAAATCGCCTCGCCTTTGGTGATACCGAGCAGCAGCGCCTCGCAGGGTACCACTTTCAGTAGTGTTTGATGGCACAGAATCAATGCCCTGTCCTCAGGAGCTGAGTTATGTTTGTGATACAGAAAACCTAGAGCTCCTTATGTATAAAAGCATAATCTTGAGGTTCTTTTATATAACAGAAAGTGACGGAGGGTTACTCCATATAATATTTTTATAATTCCATGTAATTCTGGTACATGTCTGTGCTTGGGAAATGTTGCATGCTCCCTACGCTATTGCTATTATCATCAAGCAAGATAACGTTCTTGTTTCTTACACATCTGTGCTGATTCTTCACTTATGGTGGTACTTACAAAGACAGGTGGGCAACAAGTCTTTACCTTGTACTTATTCTTGCTTTCCTTCATGGAGTTTTCTTCTTTCTTCCACAGTTTGTCAAGGGACAAATAACAAGCTGACTCAGCTGGGACATGTGGAAGACCATTTCACCAGCCTGCAGAGGATGTACAACAACTGCGAGGTGGTACTGAGCAACCTGGAAATTACATACGTGGAGCACAATCGTGACCTTTCTTTCCTGAAGGTTAGTGTTCTTGCCCAATGTGGCTTTCCCTGCTAAAGAAATCTTACTGCATTTTTTAAGTGCAAAGGATCAGCTACCTATAAAATTCTGTGGTGATCCAAAACCATAGCTAGCTGATGTCAGAGAAATTGCAGGTCACAGTCTCAGCATACCTGTAGGCTGCAGGATACGCTCAACCCTACTATACTAAATCAGGTACTTTGAGAAATAGCTTTTCAAGCACCTGCCAACCTATGCTGGCTGCCATGCAGGTGGGTTTCGTCTTATTTACAAATATTATTATATCCTTACGCATTGCCTCACTTCTCAGAGGTTCCCCACCAGCAGAGACCAGGCAAGGGGTATGGCTCTGCTCTCCCACTGCCAGACTGCCACCAGTGGCAACAGCGTCGCACTTTAGCTTATATTTTTTAAAGAATGTGTTTTACATGCATTGGTTTTGGCATGACTGGTTATCAGATTAGGATGTTTTCAAAGAAAGAAGCAGGAGAGGAAGAAGTTTTTTGACATTAGTGTATGTCTGGTATCAAGAGCTCTTGTATGGAAGATCTGAATAAACAGGTCAGTCCTCTGGATTTAGAGGGGTAATCCCTTTGTGTGAGCTTTCCTCCTCAGGGAACAAAGGGGGGAAAAAAGCATTTAATTATGGTAACAAGCGAGAACATCAGAAAAGAGATGTTTCAGACATACAGGTTACAAATATGATGGTGTTGCCATTTTTCTTTCCCAAGCATAACTTGACCATGTAGCTCAGTGTCCCCAGGAACATAACAGGTCTCCCAAAAAGTCACTGGTGGTCTTCATAGAAGAGAAAAATATCCTAAGTGGTAGTCTGAGGGTTTTTCATTTACAGTGATTTCAGTACAAGGCAGGAATTAACCTACATGCAGGAACAGTGCTTCACTTGTCTTGTTGTCCTGTAACTATTCAGTGCTTAAGAGAGAGATGGTTACCTGCTCTTCTCCTTTGCTGAGCATTGGAGGATCCACTAGGAAAGGGGCACAGAAGAGAGAGTGTAAAAGCTTCAATCAGATGGCGTGTCTGTGCTGCTAATGGTTGGAGGCTGGGCAAGTATTCAGGGGAAGCATCTCACTTGGTTGCCATATCATACATGCTTGCCCTGTTCTCCTGCATCCCCTAGGCAGCTCCACTTGCCCTTGCTTGGAGACAGAACAGGGATAAGCTGGACCTTTGGAATGACCCCTGGTAGCTGCTCTAAGGGTCAGTTTATACCTGCTTAGACACAAAGTTTTCCACATAGTCCCTTCTTGTTCTTGGATTTCTTTATTTTTTTTTTTAGTGAGATTAATTGGTTTATTGTTCCTTAAAATCAAAAGACAGTGGATTGAAAGGGTGAGAAGAGGAAAGCAACTCTATCAAGAGTAGAATAGTGCTATGGATTAAGCACCTTCTTTCTTCTGTTGTTCTCTCAGACCATACAGGAGGTTGCAGGCTACGTGCTCATCGCGCTTAACATGGTGGATGTCATTCCCCTAGAAAATCTCCAGATCATCCGAGGCAATGTACTGTATGACAACTCTTACGCCCTGGCAGTTTTATCTAATTACCACATGAATAAAACCCAAGGGCTCCGAGAGCTGCCAATGAAACGGCTATCAGGTGAGACAAGGGCAAGAGATGGAGGCACCTGTAAAGCAAACTTCAACTTTAGGTTATTGGTATCAAGATCCAATTGAAGATCTCCTCTCAAAGTCATATGCCAACAAATCCTGTTTTAAAAACAAGGATTTTAATGTTTCCTAGTTTCCTACTTGCTTTCCTGCTAGCCAGCCTTCTTCAAAAGATGATGAAAGTTCATAATTTTCCATTGCAGCAAGATCCAGAAAATCCAAAGCATCAACAGTGTGGTGAGATTTATTTGTGTCCCCCAAAATGGCAAAGTATCCACCTGTTATTTTGCATTATTTGATTCCAGCGTATACACATCAGTACTTTCTGTTAAATTTCAGTGGGAGCTGGTGGTAGTTAAGTTAGGGTCTTACACAGTCCCTGGCTGACAGTCTGTCCTGATTTCAGCTGGGATAGAGTTAATTGTCTTCCTAGTAGCTGGGATAGTGTTATGTCTTGGATTCAGTATGAGAAGAATGTTGATAACACACTGATGTTTTCAGTTGTTGCTCAGTAGTGTTTAGACTAAGTCAAGGATTTTTCAGCTTCTCATGCCCAGCCAAGCAAGGAGGCTGGAGGGGCACAAGAAGTTGGGAGGGGACACAGTCAGAGCGGCTGACCCAAACTGGCCAAAGGACATCATGCCCAGTATATAAAGTGGGGGGAGTTGGCCTGGAGGGGGATGGCTGCTTGGGAACTAACTGGACATCAGTCAGCGAGTGGTGAGCAATTGCATTGTGCATCACTTGTTTTGTATATTCCAATTCTTTTATTATTATTGTAATTTTATTTATTATTGTTATGTTATCATTATTAGTTTCTCCCTTTCTGTTCTATTAAACTGTTCTTATCTCAACCTGTGAGTTTTACCTCTTTCCTTCCGATTCTCTCCCCTGTCCCACTGGGTGGGGGGGAAGTGATTGAGTGGCTGCGTGGTGCTTAGTTGCTGGCTGGGGTTAAACCACGACACAGTCTCTGGCTGGGCACACCAGCAGTGCCATCTCTGCTGAGTGCAGCGGCCTCTGGAGCTGGCACCAGGCAGAAAGCCACATGTAGTAGCACCTTAGTGACATCCAACAGTAGCTGACCCTTCAGAGCCCATCAGTCTGAGCCTGGTGTTAGTTGCACCATTAGGAGTACTGGTGCCATGCAGATTGTCCTTTTCTGTCAGCATGGCGTGACTGAGGGGAAGAAATAAGTGTTTTATTTCCCTTTCTTTAGATCAGAGACAGAAGACTTAGGCAGGTTGCTTCACTTACCAGTTTTTTTCCTTCCGTGGCAGAAATTCTTAATGGAGGTGTTAAAATCAGCAACAACCCCAAATTGTGCAACATGGACACTGTTCTCTGGAATGACATCATTGACACGAGCAAGAAGCCTCTCACGGTGCTTGAATTTGCAAGCAACCTGTCTTCTTGTGAGTATTAACTTACCGAAATGCTAAGCGCTCCCCCATTTCAGAGAGAAGAATGAACATCCCATCTTTCACACGGCGGGTTTCATGTCCACCAGTTCCTGCATGCAGGGCCACCAAGCCCTGTTCCAAGAGAAATCCTTTCATTTCTTCACTGCTGGCTGAAGATGTAATTTTTCATGGTGGTTAGGTCCTTAACTCATAGCTCACTGAAGTTCTTTGGAAAGCTTTTCTTGGTTTCAGACAGTACCCTACATATGTGTTCTTCAAAGACAGCTCAGAATAACGTAGTCATTTGTTTTCCAGCAATCTTCTGTTTACAATATAAGGCTCTGGTCTAGAAAACCCATATGGGTATCTTCATGGAGTTACTGTGGGACTTGAAGCCTTCTAAGTGTTAAGGCCCAAGTTGAGTGCCGTAAAACTCTGGTGTTTTGGGCTGCACAGATTATCCTTGCAAAATTTATGATAAACAGGCAGATAAATCTGATGCTTTAGATCAGGAGGGAGATGAGCTTATATTTAAAAGTTTGTGTAGCATATGCTCTGAGTGGGCTCAAGCTAATCCTTCAGCCTTATGAGTCCCTTGTAAAATCCCCAGTCATTTCATGTAAAGGAGAGTTTATTTTCATTTCTGAGCATTTCATTTCTGGCACTGTAAATTGGCGGAAAAACGTATTTTCTTTATCTTCTAGTTGCGTAACTGCCTGAGAGCTAATAGCCAACTTCTGTGTTGACATACTTTTCTGCAGAACCCTGGCGTAATCAAGGGGTTGCGAACTATACAAGTCCGCAGAGGAGTCTGGCTCTAAACATCACTGAAATGTTAACCTTTCCCTTTTCAGCTTTAAAAGAAATAAAAGTTCTTTGGTCCCACACCAAATCAATCAACTCTTGGACAAGTATTGGCGTTTGTTCAGCTATTTGGTGGGCAGTGGAGGGGAGGGAGAATCACATGTTGTTAGCGGGAAGAATCATTCTAGTAGGAAATGCCTCTTAAATGCAGTGAATTCCGGATTTATCTGCTTAGACAGCCATTTATGGTTTTAATAACGATCCCGTAATCTAAAATAAGCTGTTTCTCTGGGAAGTTACTTGTCATTAAGAGAAAGGAAAAGAAGGAAAAGAGTGAGGGATGGGAAAGAGCCCAGCACTGACTCTTCAAGGCCAGGCAGGGTGTCTGTCCATCCTGCCACCTCTCCATCAATTGTTCATCTGCTGCGTAGTCCTACGCTGAGGAATATTTTTGGCAGAGGGCGGGAGGAGGGCGTGAAGCAGACAAGTCAAATTACTTTGTGGTCGGAGCAGCTGGCAGTTGCCTGCAAATCCAGTTGGGTTTGTTTTCTTTTTCGAACCACGTTGTTCAGAAACATTGATTTACATGTGGCCTGTAGGGAGCAGCTGGCACATGCCCGGCCGCAAGCTGGCGGTGACTTGCCATTGCATGCAAACTTCAGCAGAAGGGCCAGCTGGGCAGTAGCTGAGATTCCTGTTCCTGGGAAAAATATGCCTCTTTCATAAGCTAGACTGGCTGGGTATTGCGCTCGCTTGCTGAAAGGTGTGGAGAACTGCACGTAGGAAATCAGAGATGAACAAAGGATAAGGATGTTAAGGTCCAGCTCTCAAAATTTTTGAGCACTGGTATATAGGTGCTTCCTCCCCTGATTTATGGAGAAGGAAAGCTCAAGTCTTTGTTTTCTGTGACTCACATGATGTTGTTGTTGTCCATGTTTATAGAATATAATACTCTGCTCTTGTGGTTTAGGTCCCAAATGCCATCCGAACTGCACAGAAGACCACTGCTGGGGCCCTGGCGAACAGAACTGCCAGACATGTAAGACTGCAGATTAATTAAGAAATATCTTGTGTGCTCTGACATACTAAATTTCTATCTACCGAAAAAGTAACATGTCAAGCACCAGTCAGTGACATGTATTTCACACCTGGCCTTCTCTGCATCCCACTACACTGGGGCTCCTTGAAGCACACCACAGACAGACATGGCCTGATTCCCACTCTGCAGAAGCGCACTCGCAGGGAGGATGGCCGTGCCCGCTCTCCCCGAGTAGCTTCATTTCTGGAGGGGAAACCTCAAGGTGGTTTGACTTGGATCTCGATTTCCCTGCGGATGTGCTGTTCCTCCAGAGGCAAAAGACTGCAGCTGTGTCCCGTGTTGAAAGCTTTTGTCTGTAACCCATAACTTTCTCCCATCTGCGCTTGAGAACATTTATTCTTTAAGTTATTTTACCATATAAGAGAGAACACAGTAGCTGTGTGGTGAATTGTTTGCCTTCCTGCTGTTTCCCAAAAAGCCATTCTGCAGGCCAGTTAATGATACTTTGGATTAATTTCTACTATTAGAAGCAACAACATAACCTGATTTTTGCTGGCTTTAATTCCTCTTTTTGGAATCCCGGTGGGTTTCTTTTGTAAACACAAAAGATGTCACCTTCATGTGGCTAATCACACTACTAGGAAGATCTTTGGAAGGCTCTCAGAAAACGTGTAGCCATTTTTTAATTTGTAAATGGAGATACTTGGCATTGTGAGGTTGTTCCATTTGCCTGCCTGTGCTTTACTGTAAAATTTTGCAGGTAGTATGTTTGCCTGATGTTAAGAGAGTGACAGAAACACCCATTTAGAAGTGCTTGAGATTTTGCAAGGCTTTATTTTTCCTAAAGTAAAGGTTGAGGAGGAAGACCATCTCAATTTTTTCGCTACTTCATTATTTCCTTTATCTGTAATAAGTGGGGAAATGCACGGTTTCTGATTCTTCGTTTTGTGTAAAGTTCAGTGGAAAAACTGCTGATCTAGACATAACACAAGTGAAAGCAGCATCCTATCTTTGGTTTTCCATTGCAAATAATCACCTAAACCTGAGTTTCTTGCTTGCAAGTATCAGGCCAAATCTGTACGGCTTCTAGAGCTTAAGGAAAAAAGAACATAGAGCTTTTCTATCCTCATTTAGTATAAGCTTTAGGTTTTTTCAGTCAGCTCTGCAGTTTGGGTCTTGAGGTGGCCAGTGGCTGTGCACACAAAGCCCTTCCCAGGTTGGTCTCCATAGCTGAGGCCGCACAGCTGTCCCAGGGCCTTCCAAAACTTCAGGTCTCAGCTCTGCAAGCTTCCAGCATTTACAAACTCTTGCTGGCTTCGGGAGGATGACTAGGAGTGCATAAAACAAAACCGTTTGCAGGCTCTGGCTCTCCTCTCCAGGCATTTGAGAATCTGGCCAACTGAAAATGTATCCCACATTTCCATATGTGGGAAAGTTTGGGATGATACGCATCTTTCTCCTTCAATGAACGTGGGATATTCTGTATGAAATATAAACGTTTGCCATGATACATGTTTCCAGCAGGAAGCTCAAGTCAATAGCTATCAAAGTGACGAGCTGTTTTACTCCCCTGTTGATGCTTATGAAAAAAAAGATATCAAAATGCTGTTCATGTAGAACAATGTGCCTGTTATTCGCCTGTTTCTTGTTGAATTGGAGGAGTTGCTATCAGAGAAGCTTATGCATATTGTGGAAATAATCTGTTTACTTGAAAATACAGTATCTTGCTTACAGGCATACAAGAACAATAAAGTAGTACAGTTTGGATACAAAAGTATGTAATGGAAAAAGATAGGAAATATGATTTTTTAAAAAATCAGTTATCTACCCCATAGCAGGCTGCATTTTCCAATAATTTTCTGTTAATTAACAACCATCTGTTTCGGACTTACAGGAATTCCTGATGATATTGTAACTCATTTGCGCCAACTGTGAAGTTGGTAACAGTTGCTGTAGTGCACAGCAGAAATGCTCAGGGTGCTGTAATGCAGCGAATTAGCCATCAGGTTTCTCTGACATCTGATGCCAGCGTCTGTGGATCTGTAATTTTTTTGTAGAGAACAAACAATCCCATTTTGGGTTTTTAATGCTAATCATTAATTTCTGGGGTTTTTTAATTGTTCTGATTATTGTTTTCTCTGCTTTGATATTCCAATGGAGACGATTTCCCAATTCTCAAAAAAATATTGCAGGCAGTTTTTGCTTCTCTGCAAAAAGCTGAATCAGGGCCAGTTCTTCCTCCAGGTTGCTGCACTGGTGCAAACCCTGTGGCAGTTGAGTAACGAAGATAAAACTTGGCCAAGGAATTGAAGCCTAAAGAAAAATAATAAATATGCATATGAAATCGGTTTGCTGAGTGAGTCTCCCCTCTCTCCACAAATTTCAGAAACATTTTTAGTGCATTGAAGGGATCCTAACACCACACCAACAATGTACGGTTTCCCATTATAGTACAGAGTCCTGGCAGTTCTCCCATCATGTTGTTTTTCCCAAAGCTAGCACCAATAATAGCAGATTTTCTCAACAAAATGGAACCAGATCCTTCTCTATTACCCAGCTGTAGATGCAATGACTCCACAGAGTTTTTCTTGGTTTAGGCATTGATGCCACAGGGACCTTGATACTATTTCTTAGCAGGCCATGGTTTGCTGGCTGGGACCAGAGTGCTTAGCACCTTGCAAGAGCCAAGAGAATTACGGCTTGAACACAACCCCTTCTCGCCACTACCCACACCAGCTCTCACCCCTCCTGAGCTTTCACCTTATATGAGGACAGAATATGCATCCCATGGGGAAAATCTAGCACAGATCCTGCACCAGACCTTTTCTCCATATTTCTTGATCTCATTGCAGGAAGTACAGCTTAAAGGTTCTTCATTCCTGATGCTTTTCCTTTTTTCTTGTGTCTTCCAGTAACGAAAGTCATCTGTGCCCAGCAGTGCTCTGGCCGATGCAGGGGAAAGGTGCCCAGTGACTGCTGCCACAACCAGTGTGCTGCGGGGTGCACGGGGCCTCGGGAGAGCGACTGCCTGGTAACGATGCTACACCACCACCGTAATTGCTTAAATCCCTGGCAGAGCAAGGCAGGCTTTCAGCTGCATGTCCTCTAGCCTTCTTCAATCTGAGAAGGCCTCTGAGAGATGCTGACCTGGAGGGTGCTCCAGGGCTTCCCTGCACGGGTGGTTGGTGGGCGGGAAGAGGACATGAACTTCACAGCCCCCTTAGCTGGTCTTTACTGACTCTGCAGGTGGACCTTCCTAGCATGTGCCAAATCAGCATTAGTGCCTTTGAGAGCCCAGTGAGCTCAAAGTTGTTGCAGAGCAGCTAAGTGTTGGCTGTAGGGTGACTTCCCCACATAGGCAGGTCCCCAGGTCCTCAGCTGCTGCCATGGTGCAGTGGTTTTCCATGCCAGCACAGCTTTGCCTTGTGCTCCTTAGCACTAGGCAGTAATAATCTTGGTTTACTAAAGCTAGAATTTGTAAGGGGAATAAGATATGATGGATCTTCACTTTGTTTGCATTTCATTGAACTTCAGACATGAAATCAAGGTTTCTGGTTTTCATTTGCCACAAAAGCACAGTGTTTGGGGGACCCTGGGGCAGTGGAGGGAGAAGGAGCAAATGGAGCTTTTTTAGGAAAAAAAAACATCCCATTGCTTTTCTACAAGAGTATCAGGGGGTTGATGCATACTGTGGTTTTAACTCTTCCCCGTGTTTGCACTACACTTCATTCTGAATTAAGTGACACCTAAGTAATTGCCACAGAAACCATCCAGTCTGGGTTTTGTTGTTGTTATCTGTATTCCTGGTCCCCTTATAAATTGCGTGGCTATGATGCCCTTACTGGCTCACAGGGAAGACAGTTATTCTCTCATCTGGAATGCCAGGGAAGAAAAAAGAAGAGAATAGAGTGATTATTAATTTAATGCAGAATTAGACTGGAAGAACCAACTTGTCCTTCATAAATGCCTGCTAAATTGTTCATTGCCTGCAGCCAAATATAATGGCTTCAGTTTAGTATTTAGCCAGAAAAGTCAGTAATCGGCAGGAAAGGACTTGATTTGATTTAGGTTATTAAAAAGTGGCCAAGAAAAGTACTGTTTTTCTTGATCTGGTTACTGCTTGTAGGAAAAATTCTTCTGTCTAAGGCATGCAGATTCACTCCTGTTCCCACGTGAATCCCAGCAGCTCTCTGCCAGAGTGCCAAGGTTTCTTGTTCAGAACAAGAAAACCTCATGTTCTCTCTTTTTTTTTCAAATGTTAAACTCGATTGAAGCAACCTTTCACCTTCAAAGCACGAGGGACTCTCCCTGTAGCTGCTTGGGGTTTCCATTAGAGCCAACCAGGAAACAGATGAGCCCATCAGAGTGTTTTTAAAGAGCTCATATAAAACCATTTTCACTTTTTAAGGAGAAGGTAGTTTAATGGGTGCTGTTGTTCAATGGCAGGCGTGCCGCAAGTTTCGGGATGATGCTACGTGCAAGGATACGTGTCCCCCATTGGTCCTGTATAACCCCACCACTTATCAGATGGATGTCAACCCTGATGGCAAATACAGCTTTGGAGCCACTTGTGTGAGGGAATGTCCACGTAAGTTCATTTGAGGTTGCAGCTGCAGAGGAGGTGGGGAGTTGGAGCGAGGTGGGAAGGGACCTGTGTCATCCCTCTGCATTATGGACAAGTGAAAGAGCACTTGTTTTTCTCAGCTTCTGTGGGAACTGGGAACAAGTGACAAAAATGAGACAATAGCTGGTAAAGAAGATAGCTCCTTCAAACTGTCTGCATCCATCACCTTCTCTGGTTGTTAACCATTAAATTTTGACTTCTGAAGATTTTTCTCTTCATGGGGAGAAAAACATCTTATGAGAATCATCAAAACAATGGCCATATGGGATCAATCCTGTGGATTACCAAAGCAGTATCAACTCTTTACTGGTTCTTAATTAGGACTGATAGAAAGTCATTGGTTTAAATACTCCCTCACAAAGCCTGTGCTCATTGCTTCCTCTACAGATGCTTGCTTTGTCTTTCACACTGTTCCATGCCCATGTTTTTTCAACCCATCAAGACTTAAATGTAAGAGAGTGTTTAGCATGCAGAACTGATATCCCTTTCTAAGGTTGACGATTGCCCTGCCTGGCCCCTAGCCTGGAAGAGTGAGTGAAGGTGAGGGATGAGAAGTGCTGTGTATTGATCCCAGTTATGGCACTCCTGCACAGCATGAGCTTGGCAATGTTGTTTTATCCTTCTGTGACTGTTCCCCTCTCTGTAAAATGGTGATAGCACTGTGTGTCTATCTATCTTCAAAGGATGTTTGTGAGAATTAATAATTAATGCCTGTACTTTGCAAAGTATGCCAAAAGTTCAAAACCCCTTTTTCTTCCTCGTATTGCAGTGCCTGTGCAGCCCCCAGTGCATCCCACTTGCATTTCAGTGACCTTTGTATCCTTGTATTTTCCAGACAACTACGTGGTGACAGACCACGGCTCCTGTGTTCGCTCCTGCAATACTGATACTTACGAAGTGGAAGAAAATGGTGTTCGGAAGTGTAAAAAGTGTGATGGGCTATGCAGCAAAGGTATAAAAAGAATGGCATAAACCAGTAAGGCTTTGAGATTATAGGTAACTTATTAGAAAAAATACATGGAGTTATGAGCTTAATTAAGTACAAATTCAATATAAATATCCAGTGGCAGTTCGGAGATCTGACAAGTGGTTTGATCAGGAAATATGGCTGTGGAGCATGCTTTCCAACTGGGATACACCACAAGTACAATAGATAAACTGTGCGTTATGTGTATCTTGCACATCAGCCTTCTGCTTCGCTTGTCCTTCCCAGTATCTCATCAAGAGGAATAAAATGAAAATGGGACAAAGAGGGAGAAGTGCATGTGCCAGAGCCTGTGTGCAGAGATGCTCAGACCAAAGCTGCACAGCCAGGCAAGCAGGAAGCCGTTACCCTGTGGTGCTTTCTGAAAAGCAAAAGTAGGCAAAAGATCTATGAAACTCATCTTACAGTGTGTCCTGGTTTCAGCTGGGATAGAGTTAATTGTCTTCCTAGTAGCTGGGATAGTGCTATGCTTTTGAGCTAGGTATGAGAAGAATGTTAAAAACAGACTGATGTTTTCAGTTGTTGCTAAGTAATGTTTAGACTAAAGTCAAGGATCTTTCAGCTTCTGATGCCCAGCCAGCAAGAAGGCTGGAGGGGCACAAGGAGTTGGGAGGGGACACAGCCAGGGCAGCTGACCCAAACTGGCCAAAGGAATATTCCATACCATGTGACAACATGCCCACTATATAAAGTGGGGGGAGTTGGCCTGGGCGGGGATGGCTGCTTGAGGACTAACTGGGCATCAGTCGGCGAGTGGTGAGCAATTGCATTGTGCATCACTTGTATATTCCAGTTCTTTTATTATTATTATTGTCATTTTATTAGTGTTGTCATTGTTATTATTAGTTTCTCCCTTTCTGTTCTATTAAACTGTTCTTAACTCAACCCATGAGTTTTACTTCTTTTCCCGATTTTCTCCCCCATCCCACTGGGTGGGGGGGAAGTGAGTGAGCGGCTGCGTGGTGCTTAGTTGCTGGCTGGGGTTAAACCATGACACAGTGGTAGGTTTGACCATATGGGAGTGCTTTCTGGACTAATGGCATCTCCATGTTTATTCCCTTCCATGTGATTGGGCTTCACTCTTCTCCCCCCTGACTTTTGTATCTCCCTTTTAACAGTGTGCAATGGCATTGGAATAGGTGAACTTAAAGGGATCCTCTCCATAAACGCCACAAACATTGACTCCTTCAAAAATTGTACCAAGATCAATGGAGATGTCAGCATTCTCCCAGTTGCATTTCTAGGGTGAGTTGCCTGCTGGTCATTTAGCACTGGAGGAGGAGGGCTAGGGAGAAATTCAGGCTGAGCCATTCTTTTCACAATTCCTCATTCTGTTTGTTTCAGGGATGCCTTCACAAAGACCCTACCCTTGGACCCCAAGAAGTTGGATGTCTTCAAAACAGTCAAAGAAATATCAGGTTAGCAGTGAGTTTTAAGCTGAGGTGTTTTCTGACTGGTACTGCCAAAACCACAAAGGAAGATGAGGGAAATTTTTTAAGCACATGAAGAGAAATGCAAGCGAATGGTTTCTGTCTCTGAGCTACCAGGGGTCAGTCTTCACAAAGGTGGTCAGCAACACTTCACCAGCGTTACACCCGCATAACCCATACTGGTCTCCCATCCAAGGTGTGTGATTTGGCCAGACCATCCCTTCTGCTGAACTGTCAGCCCTAGCAAAGAGTAAAAGCAGAAGAGATCCTCAGCCACCCAAGAAGTATGTGGTGATGCAGAGGCGTGCCACTCTGGCTAAAAAAAGCCAAGTGCGTTTCTATTTGTGGAAAACCTTTCAGCAGCTCCTTAGGGAAGCGTGCTCAGTGGCTTGCATCATCCTCACGGAGACACCCTCTCCAGCCTGAAGAGCTCTTCCTTGGGGTGAATGTATCTCCATGACCACAAAGCAGCCAGTGGAGCACTCAGCCACCGTCTTGCACCAAGTATCAATTAAAAGTAATTTTCTTCAGCCCATTATAAAATGAGCGTAACATCAGAGCTGAGTCCACAGACGTGACTCCAATTCCCCTCTTCTTTCTCTTTTACCTGTCTGGCTCCCTTCAGGGTAGAAATGACTAATCCTAGAGCTTCATACAGCAGTCTGCCATTCCCCAAATTCTCCCCCTCCTCCTGAGCTCCTCGACTGAGCAGGGAAATCTGCTTGCCTTAGCAAATCCACTCCGAGCAGCTGTCTGTTCTGCCCTGTTTCTGCTTTCTCGTCAGTCTTCCTGTTCCCTGAGGGCAGCTCACAAATGGGACAGAGTGATGCCTTTCTCCCACAGCACTGGAGCCAGCAGCCTCTCAGCCAGGGTATCTGCTCGCAAGAGCCATCATCACTGGTGGCTCACTGTGGCAGGATGTGTGGCTCACCAACACACTCCTCTCTTACGCTCCTAAGCCCTCGTGGTGGGCTAAGAAGTAAACTGTTTATAAAATGGGGTTTAAAAATATCTCCCTGCTCCCTAAAATGTCATGTTTCACTTTGAGATTCTCAGATAAGCATAGGAAAAGCACAAGCGCCTTCTCCTGGCGCAGAAGGAAGTTCTACTGCCGATACTGACTGCTGGGGGGGGGTTTAATCTTCTTTTCTTCATTTCAGGATTTTTGTTGATTCAGGCCTGGCCTGATAATGCTACTGATCTCTATGCTTTTGAAAATCTGGAGATTATACGAGGCAGAACCAAGCAACAGTAAGTAAATCATGTGCCAGACCAACTGTAAAAGAAACTGTGTTTAGAGCTGCGCTTCTCTGAGCACACCAAGGCAACAAGCGGTGTGAATACTCGGGTGTCCCTAGACTGATGCAAAATGGGAAAAAACCTGCGAGGAGTAAAGCACCATCTTTGTGGCAGTAGATAATGTGCCCTGGGCAGATGAGACCCTCAGCTCTGTGCTGCATGCGGAGGGCTTCCCTGAGCCCGCCCACCAGCCTGTAAGCACAAGCAGGACAGAGAGCACTCTTTGCAGTCTGGGGCAAGTTCCGATGTGATCAGAAGCACTTTGGGATTTGAGGTAGCTGGGCAGTTGGGGATGGAGACTGTGGCTGCCAGGCAGTGCGGACACCAGCAGTGCATCCAGCGCCCTCCTGGGCTTACCCGGAGAGGAAGGATGGCTTGGTGGACCAGCGCAAAATAATAGCTGCCCTACTTACAACCATTGTTGCACATCATCTACTTGACAGAGTGTACATGTCCTGCCAGTTTTAGCTTAAAAAGCCCATGTGAAACCAGATATGAGTATTGAAGTTGATTTAAAATAGGTATGTCATGTACCAGGCATTAGCTTTAGAGGGCTGAGCAGCATCTTGCTTGAACAAAATCCAGTGCACAGCAATACACATTTGAAAAGCAAAAGAAAAATGTGCTAAGTAAAACCCTGCTTACTAATTATCTTTCTTCCGTGTGCTTTCTTTTTGTCCATCTCCATTTTAGTGGCCAGTATTCCCTTGCCGTTGTTAACTTGAAAATACAGTCCTTAGGGCTGCGCTCTCTCAAGGAAATAAGTGATGGAGATGTTGCCATTATGAAGAACAAGAACCTCTGCTATGCTGACACCATGGACTGGCGCAGCCTGTTTGCAACTCGGAGCCAGAAAACAAAGATTATGCAGAACAGAAATAAAAATGAGTGTGGTAAGTCAGCACTGTCTTCTTGCTCCCTGTGGAAGCTCATGCTGAAATACAAGAGTAATTTGAGCAAGGCTTTTTTCTCTGTTCCCTTGGCTGCAAAATTCATCAGTGATACTGCTTTAATGAAGGTGGTGAGGGAAAAGAGGGATTTTTTTTCCCACCAAGGGTGTGGATTTCATGGTGTCCAGCAGGTGGGAAGGAGCTACTTCGCCACTAAGGGCATAGTGAAGCCATGCAGGTTGAAGGACACTGAAGCTAACTGCAAACATTGGACTTTTTTGACAAGGTCGAAACTGTTGTTCAACCATGCTGCTGTTGACTGCAGTGGTCCCTGGGCCAAAATCTAATTATTTTTCTTTACAGAATATTAATTAGTTGTATTTTAGAAATTGATCATAGAATCACAGAACAGATTGGGTTGGAAGGGACCTTCAAAGATCATCTAGTCTAAACCCCCCTGCCATAGGCAGGGACACCTTCCACGAGACCAGGTTGCTCAAAGCCCCATCCAAGCTGGCCTTTGGCTTCCAAGGATGGGGCAACCACAACCTCTCTGGGCAACCTGTTCCAGTGTTTAACAACCCATCGTAACTATTTCTTCATTATATCCAATCTAAATCTACCCTCTTTCAGTTTAAAAGAGTTGCCCCTTGTCCTGTTGCTACAGGCCTTGGTAAAAAGTCGATGCAATAAGGTCTCCCCAGAGCCTTTTACTCTCCAGGCTGAAAAAAAACCAGCTCTCTCAGCCTGGTACTGGTTTAGCTTTATTTTACGGCTGTTAAGCTGTCACAGAGGAGCTCATTCTTATTTCAGAAGACCAGAAGTCACTCTTAATTTCGGGCTTTGGGAATTAAGAGAAGCATGATTATTCCTATTCTGCACTGCCAGGACCATTCACGTCTCCTTTGGAACAGGTTGGGGAAACTGGCTGGTCAGGATGGGGTCACTGGCAGTGCTGTGTTTGCCCTCTGTTCTGCCTTGACGTTCATGGCTTTTCTTGTCTCTCTCTCCCAGCTGCTGCCAGGCATGTTTGTGACCCCCTGTGCTCGGACGTGGGTTGCTGGGGCCCAGGACCCTTCCACTGCTTCTCCTGCAGGTTTTTCGTTCGCCAGAAGGAGTGCGTCAAACAGTGCAACACCATGCAAGGGTAAGGTGTCTGAGGGGTGCTTGAGGTTTTAGCAATGATTTGGGGGTTTTGGTTTTTAAGATGTGTTGTAGCTAGAAAGAAAGTAAAAAAAAAAATAGGGTCTCTGGTTGCATGGGATTTCACTGGCTTTGCAGAGATGTTGTCTGAGCACAGTACCTCTCCTTCCCCGTTCAGCATTGCTTAGGAGTTTGCTCGTGCCACTGTGATTGCCGAGAAAACATCCCCTTAAGCCCAAGAGGAGACTATCTGGAGGCCCAAGGAGGCTAAGCCTTACACTTCCTTCCCATAAGAAATAAAGGAGCTTAAAGCCCGGGTGGAAGTCCAAGCTATGCCTGTCATGTCAAGTACATCGGGTGAGAGCCGGAGCCATTTGCAGTCCCCGGGAGCTCAGTCACCCCTGGAGCCAGATCTTCACTGCTCACTAGGCTTCCTTACTGCAAAGGGACTCTTAGATGTGCTCAAATGAGCAGCTTGTCCTTGCAGTTTGCAAAGTTGCAGTCAAGGGAGAATGAACTTTCATCCAAAAAGCACTGGGAGCAGCAATTTCAAGCAAAATTGCTGCTTCCGCCTCGCTCAGGCTGAAGAAAATGTATCGCTGCCTGTGTGTCAGGACTGCAGCTGGGTTTTTCAGTTAATTCAACAGGTGATGTAGGAGGGAAAGGCATGTCTAGCACCAAAAATTACAGGGATTTTTTAATAAATCTTTCAGTTTGACTTCTAAAAATCATGAGTATTAAACAAGTACTTGACAGGATGCTGATGCCCCTGATGTTTATATTTCTCTAGCAACTTGTAGTTCAGCAGCTGTCTTTCTTGTAAGGGAATTCCCTGCAGCAGCTATTATGACCTGAAGGGCAGATCTGGGCATTTTTTGTATCCATTTTTAGAGGATGGGTAGATTTAGTTTAATTAATAACACCATTACTTGAAGTGGAACAGCTTTATTGCTATTGAAACCATGTGTTCCCAACCTTCATATTTTAATGATTCATTGTGTGTTGTAGGGAGGGCATGAATTTAATTATCAGTGCATTGCTGTTTAACTTTCCTAATTATTATTTGGAGCCTTGGAATCACTTGAACCGTTTTTGCTGATCTCTTTGCATCACTACCATTTGAAAGCCTTTGGAAATCATTGCAAATATTCTGTGTCGTTAGCTTAAAAGGGAAAGTAACTAATTTGTAGTGTGCAATCTGGAGTGCCATGTGTTTCACCGTCAAGCAAATTTCCCTTACTCTTGCCTTCCCCTGGTTGCAATGGTCAAGTGCTACTAGTGTAGGCAGGAGAGTCCCCCGTACCTCCTCCTCTCTCAGTACCATCATCCCAGTCTGTTTAAACCTGAAAAATCAGGAAAAGGAGAGATGACCATAATTTATCACTTGCTAATCAGCCTTGTTTTTAATTATCTCTGGTTTTCTTGTTTTCCAGGGAACCGAGAGAGTTTGAAAGGGACTCCAAGTGCCTTCCCTGCCATCCTGAGTGCCTGGTGCAAAACTCTACTGCGTACAATGCAACCTGCACTGGACCTGTAAGAGCAGATACAGCTTAGCAAACCTCTGCCTCAGACCATGTATTAATATGTATTTTCTGTGTTGAGAAAATCCTGAGGTCTCATTTACCCTTCTCTGAGATGGAATGAAGATGGGGGGGGCTTAGCAGTCAAGATCTTGGGGCAGGGGAGCAGAAGAAGGAGAGGGAACCTCAGGGTGTTATTTTTCTTTCATGTCACCCATCATACGTGTAATCCACAGTCACAGGCATTGTAGGGCCTTTCTTTATTGTGTCTTTTTACAGGGGATAAAAAAAAAAGCTTATGTATGTGATGATAAGGTAATTTGGCAAACATTTCAGGACCATGTAGCTACTGAACTGCCAAGTTGGCTTGAACAAATTAAATTTCCTTATTCAGAGGGGAAAAAATGTTTGAAATAGGGGATTAAAACAGTAGCATTTTAACTTTTGGAAAAGCCATGATATATTTGTGATCAAAACCAAATGTTTACTGAAAAATATGCAGGAAGCAGCTTTTACTTAAAACCATGTTCCCTCCTTGGAACAAGGTTACAGTAAAGATCTATGTTAAAGTAATTGCAGGTGTAAATTACGTTCAAAGAAAGGCAATCAAAACAAAACAATTGGATTTTCAAACTTGTTTAACTATTCCAAAACCATACAAAAGCTCCTTCTACAAAAGTCAGTACAGTGTAGTCTTGCTAGTCATTCAGAGTCTTCCCGAATTTTGTTCTTCTTTAATTTTGAGAATACACTTTTGTGTTATGAAATGTCCAGTTTGGCAGTGGTACAAAATTATTTCCTTTTAATCAGATCAAACTCATATCTTAACTGTAAAACTCAATTCTCATTGGGGTTTGGTAATTGAAATCAAATCTCCTGCTTTCATCACAGATCCTCCTCTGTGCTACTTAACCCAACTCTTTAAACATCTCTTACCATCCCTTGCAGCCACTCAGTGTTCGACCCTTGCCCATCATCAGTCTGAAGAGTCACTGCTCAGTAATGTGAAGCATTTCCATCTTCCCTTCTAGCTTAGACCACCAGGGCCTCAGGGATGTTATTAACATTGTAAGCTCCTTCAGGCTGTGACCACCCCCTTGTTCCGTATTTGCCCAGCGTCTAGTAATCACTCTATTGGAGTGGCCCTTAGACATTACAGTAATTAAAATAATCTTCCTATAGCATGTCTTATTGTAGTCCCACTGAAACCAGCACTGTGGATCTGGTCTGGTTTTTCTTCATAGTAGAATTTGACCCAGAATTGCTGGTTCCCTTGCTTTAAAATATTTAGGGCATTCCTGGTGCTGTTATAGTCTGAATAAAAACAGTTCTGCCAAAAATGGCCAAAGGCAATGCCTCTAAACACAAACTAAGTGCTTTTCAAAGTAAAAAAAACCCAAAAAACCAAAACACATGGACACCTTGAGTTGCCTGCATTATCCCGGTCTTCTCCCTAACAGAGGAAAGAACCAGTGCTGAGAAACCAGGAAAATAATTATTTGAGGCCAGTACTTCAGGAAGGTGTCAGCAGGTCCAGGTCCATCATTTTAAATCGTGTGATGGTAGATTGCATCAGGCAGCAGCCGGGCCCTCTGCTTTTCAGCTTTACCCCTTATCAAGGTGTCATTAAATTATATTCCCCATTTTAAATGAAAAATGCAAGATTTCCAACCAGGCAGACGGCAGGTGAAAGAAGCAGCAACACTGAAACTCAGGAAAATATTGGCTTTAAACATCAGGTACTACCTTTTGTATGGTCCATCCTACAGGAGCAAATACTTGCAAGAATATCAGGTAGCAAGGTAATAAAACCAGATGATGCTGAGAACTTCCAGCAGTGGAAGGCTTTTAGATTTATCTTCTGAATTTCCTCCTGAATAGGCTGATGAAAGGGCACTATAAACAAGCTGTTTCTCTTTGTAGGGCCCTGACAATTGCATGAAGTGTGCCCATTTTATAGACGGCCCCCACTGCGTGAAGTCCTGCCCAGCGGGGGTTCTGGGTGAGAATGACACCCTGGTCTGGAAGTACGCTGACGGGAATGCTGTTTGCCAGCTCTGCCATCCAAACTGTACTCGGGGGTGAGTAAAACCTTGGGGTGAATGGAGACAGCAGGGGAAAGAAGTAAGGGAACAGCTCATCCTGAGCTCTTTCTCCTCCTGATGGTCCCATTTCAAACCACTGAGAAGAGAAATAGCAGAGAGCGAGAGAGGTCAGGAGTACACAGGTAATGTAAGCAGAGAGTGGCAGACTTTGTAAATAGAAAAGTTCAGTGGCGCTTCTTCTTTACACAGAAGGAAAAAAAAAAACGAAAATTTTTTAGGGGGTTTGAAACAGGTTTGTTTGTTGGTTGAAATAGGAAACTTCCTGGAATTTTACAGAACTTGCCCACCAGTGATGCACTTTTTTTTTCTCACCTGGCTTGGTGCTGGGTCTGCTGCTTTTGGGAGGAACATCAGTGACATCTGGTGGATGCTGGGCTCCCAGGGCCCATTTTTCTCTGCACCTTTCATTTTTTAGGAGGGACATCCCAGTGGGGTACCACAATTATTTTCTTTTTTTCCTTCTTTCCATATGCTAGCACTTGGTCTGAGTTTAAAGCCTTGCTTGCCTCCTGAGTATGGCTTTATTAATGGGCATCACAGTAAACCCAATCTGTATGAACCATTTTTGTCCTCATTTGGGGGCACGCTTGAACTGCCACCTGTCATGAGCTGTGAATCGAACTGTATTTAACCTACATGACAATAAGTAACAACTGTCTCCTCTCCTGGTTTTCTACCTGCAAAGGACATGGGATGCCCAGTAGAAGGTTTTAGGGTTTCAGACTTGGTTGTTGGACTGTGACACTTTCAGAGGAAAAAAGCAGCCCACATTTGCTGTCTTTTCCTTCACAGGCCCCTGCCCTGCACCCTGCAGGTCCGTCTGATCCAAAATCCTCTGTAATATGCCTGTAACACATGTTGCAAGAGAGAAGTTATAACATATTCTGACCACCCATCATCCCATTGTATATTAGCTAACTCAGCTGTCAGGTCATTAAAGAGCAGAGTGCCCAGGCCCCCACCTTCATGGAGAAAAGGAGATGAAGGGCTAAACCAACAAGTAACAGCCCTTCCTAGTGCTCGCAGTGCTCCGGTTTTCAGATGGTAGCTGTAACAGCCATGTGGGTTTGCCATGACTTACAGCGATGCCCCCTGTGTTTTGCTACAGTTGCAGGCAAGGCTTATCTGGGCTTCCCATCACATGCCTGAGAACAAATTATCTCAGTTGAGAAGGGATCTTAATAACTTTGCTCTGTATTAATGACCTCAATGGTCCCTACTGATACGAACTGGCCATGGTGATCCAATATCCTCCTTCTAACTGGCCACATGGAAAAGTGGCTGATGACCGGAGCAGCGTAATGGGTAACCACATCTGAACAAGGCTTTCCACTGTGTGGCCTCGGTAGCGAGATCAAACACTAGACCCAAATGAATGCAAACTTGGGGAACATGATCTGCCAGACGTGCATGTAACGATGAGCCGTGCGGTGGCTCTTTGTGCACAAGCAAGTCCCTAGAGCAGACTTCATCAGAAAAGTCAGTTCCTGCCTGGCTTTAGCAGTGGATGGGTGCACCACAGGAGTCTGGCAGGTGATAGGAGTAGGGTAAGGAGATGTCTTTTAAAATTAGGGGTATCCAACATATGGCTCAGTGTATTTGGCCCTGTGTTATCAAGGCAGAACATAAAAAGTTAAATTTCATCTCTTACGTGAAAGAACTGGGCTAAGTTTGCCACAGTTAATATTGTGGACATGCTCAATGGCCCTGTTCACGTTGCTGCCCAAATGTGGCAGAAGAAATAGACTGTATCCCTGAAGGGCTCAGGAGAGCTAGAAGAAGGTACTGTTACTATTTTTGCTTTACAGATGGGACATTTGAGGCCAATGGCATTGATGGGTAGGGAGCCAGTGTCAGAAGAGTAATCTGGGAACGTGCAGTCCGGCGCAGCATTGTCCCTGTGAAGGCAATCAATCAGTAATGCCACTTATTTCTCTTCACGCCTTTCCCTCACTGTGCTGCGGGAATGGGATCTGTTCAGCAGTGGGTGGAAAACATCTGTCTCGCAAAGTTTTTCCATCCTTAGAAACCACAGTCTCAGCGATTTCTGCATGACAAGAAACAACAACTTCATTTCTGTCCCTGTCCAATTTCACAGCTAGAGCCCACAAACTCTTATCAGCACGATTAAGTGTGGTGACTTCAGTAGTCATGCAAGTAAGTGTTTCCAGGATCTGGCTCTGTTTTCCTTATCTGAAGAATCTGCAAGTAAAGAGGACTTCTCTTCCCAGCTGAGCTTTGTCATAAACTTTGGTTTTTTACTTCAGGTGTTCTTACTGGTAGTGCATCGCTTCTTTTGTATTGCTGTGAAGAATCCCATCTAGTCTCATTTTCTTTGCTGAGTTGGTTTTTCAGCCTTCATTAGAAAACAGAATGGAGGAAGCTTTCTCCTGCTCAGCCCAAAAGACGCCTTCTCTCCCATTTCTCCTGTAATCTCTTGGGGATTTTGTATGTGAGCTTCCTGTTGGTCTGCCTCTAGTACAGCTGAGAAAATACGCTCCGATAAAGAGAGCAACATCCCAAAAGCCCTGGAATTACCCCATTTATACCTCCAGCAACTAATGACACACACCAGCTTAATTAATCTGCCAGGCATTGAAGGATTTGGTTTTCCCTTGCCACTCTCCAAGAGTACAGGAATTAAATTCAGCCACAGCCACTGGGATGGAAGAGCAAGGAGGAAAGAAGCCACCACTGTAGTTAATAGCACTGGCTGATGCATCCTGCTTCCGCTGTCGCTACCAACACTACGTGTCTTGCCCAGTCTTCATGTTAAATGCCAGGGGATTTGGGGACGGGGACGGGGCGGGGAGGGAGAAAGCAACCAGGGGGACCAAGAGGGAAGGTTGCAGCAGCACAGCACAAATGTGATGCCTTTGTTACGCTCTGAAGGTTAATGAGAAGGGCAGAGGAAAGTTTTTGTAAGGCTTTAAAAAGCCCAATGGTTTTCCATTTCTTTTATGACTGTGAAGTAACTTAGGCTGTTATAGTGTGAGTCCCCTCTGAAGGGCCATAAATCATAGCAACCTGGCTGTATTATATCAAATTAGGAACTATGCATCGAGGAGAAAGTTGTTAAAATCTTGATGGATTTGGGAAATAAATAACTGTGTCTGCACTGGGATGAGTAATATTTACACAGACAGATGAAATCTGAGTTCAGGATGCAATAGTTTTCAAGGACTGTACACAGCACTAATTTTGCAGTAAGTAGAGAAATATTTCAGAGACTACAACTGCTGCTAGATTCCGGCTGATATATCCATAAGATCTTGAGGCAGTTCATAACACAAGGTCACATTTCTCATTTTGCTTTCTGTAAGCAGGAGAAAAACGATTCAGGAATGGAAAAAGTGATTGCTTAGATGCCATAAAACCTGGGTTACTTATGTTAGGTGTCATCATAAAATTCCACATTAAGAAAGACTGTTATATTTAGTCCTGGATGGATATTTGTCATAGGCTTTGTTTCTTCTTTGACTTGTGAAACGAATCAGAAAGTCACGTGGGCTTTGAAAAGCACAAGCTGATCTGTCATTGTCTTCCCTGACACCTTTTTACTTTATCCCACAGAATTTTTATTGATCGATTTGTGTGGGAAATAATTTTAAAAAAAGAAGGGGACAGATTAAAATCTACACTGCTCCTGCTTCTACTTTCTGGTGTAGGAAAATAACTGGTCGGTCATTCCTCAGACTGTAGATGCTATCCACTCAGACAGGTTTTTTTTGCTGTTAGGAAGTACATGGAAGAGATAATTTGAGGGACCACAGTCACATTCTGAAATGAAGTGAGGTCTTTTAATTTCATATCCTTATTGGGAGAAGCTGCACATTCTTTATTGCATTAGCACGTAGAAATTCACATCCAGGTGGTAGAGCATGACAGGACGAGTTCTTGGGTCCTAGATCAGTTTTCTGTTGAGTACCCGAGGAGAGAAGCCCGGTGCAAAGCGAGATATGTCTCCTGTGACCGTAAGCAAGCTGGTGGTTCAGCTCTGCACGTGCAGCTTCTCTGTACTTAGTTACACAACTGAGCAAACAAAACAAACTGTAGGCAGACAGGGAACACTAACAAAGCTGGGCGCCCGGGATCCGGGAACCGGTATGCACAACCCTTCCAGCGTGTCCAGGACACCAGGATGCACATTCTTGCATGGGAGCCCAGTGAACTCACAAGACCTTCCAGATGCTGGATCTTGGAGCACTGTGTTGGCCCAGAAACAAGGCAAATACACAAGGGAAGATCAGAGTAATGAAAACAAACAAACAAAAACCCAATAAAATGAGTGGTTGCTTCACCTCTTCCTCCCCCAGCCCTAGATCAAGTTATGAGATAAGATCTGCAACTTCACCTGCCATTTTGAAGATTTGCTTGTTCCTCCTCTCGGCGAGAGGGAATTCAGAACAGTTTTCCTGGCACAGGCTCACTCCTTACCCCCTACTTGACCTCCTCTGGAGTTGTTTTGGGATGATCCATTTTCTTTTAAGTCAGCACAAGGGAATGGATACCACAAACTGGACTTTTCTCCTTGCTGTGCTCTGTTTTTCAGAGGTGATGTAACCCTCTCTGTAATGCTCTGCTTCCTCAGTAGACACCACAAAGACCACAATTCCCATGAAGAGTATAGAACTTGTAGCCCAGCAGCACTTAGGGAATGCAGGTGCCTCTCACACCCGTTAGACCATCAAGTGAATGCAGTCACTGTTTTCATCATGTTGTTTTTTGCATTGGGCTGCCAAAATTAATTTCGGGCATTTAAAACTCAAATGGAGGGTGAATGACTTGCTAGTAGAGTTTCTGTCTCTCTGGAGAAGTGTTGTGCCTGTTTACATTACCAGTAACATAAGACCTTGGATTCTGAAAGAAGAATATCATGGACACATACCAACAGACTATAGCCAAAGGGAGTGCTGTCAAATCCTGTTTTCTGATGGGAGTGTATATCTGCTACCCAAGTTTTCCATTGCAATAGAAAGTCTGGAAATTGGCATCTTTTACTTATCAGGAAACAAGGATTAGGCAGGAGAGTCTGTAGTGACCCGTTTCCATGCGGCTTTCTGCCCTTGTGCAAGGGAGAGGCTGCTTCTGTCCTCCTCCACTGTCAGCCCTCAGCTTCTGCACTAACACAAATGTCCACGCAGAGCCAGGGAACCAGGTCCATTTGAATTTTGTGTATCTGTGTCCTCACCCTATTCTACCACATGACAGAAAGTTGTTTTAACGTATTCTTTAAACTGGGTATGCAGCATAACTATGCCTCTAGATAAAAGATTTTGGAGCAAATCCATTGACTGATACTTAATAGAGTGAATGACTGTTATAAATTCCTATGTTAATACTTGGACTGCTCTGAAACACAAACTCTTCAATCAGTAGCACTCTTCTTAGTTGGAATTATAGAAGTATGTACGCCAGAGCTAATATGCTTGTAACGTTCATTTGTTTTTACAGGTGCAAAGGGCCAGGTCTTGAAGGCTGTCCAAATGGGTGAGTATTTCATCTGCTACAATTAACGACAGAGCTGGAAAGAATTCATGCGTGTTTACATTTCCATGCTGGACACTGCAAGGCTGGGACTAAAGTTAAGTCTTCAGCTCTGTACAGGGAAGTGACAGATTAGAGCAGGCTCCAATCTATAAAAAAAGATTTAAAGAACTGAGAAATATTCCTACTGGCACAAGACTCCAAAACCTTGTTCTGCTTAGCTTGTTGTCAAGGTGAGACCTGGAATCTGTTACTGAAGAACAAAAGGAGGACCTGCAAAAAGGAAGAATTAAGGGCTAGTGGCAGAGAGAGAGATACTTAGGATTGATATGGTTACCTGCATTACAGGGGATTCATCTCAGAGACCCAGGCAGTCTTTTCCAGCCCTGTGATCTGTAAATCTCCAACCGCTCTGTGCACAGATGGACGTTCATTCTTCACCAGATCTTACATTGCACTGTTTGGCCTCATGACTTGCTCAAGGTCATGCAACAAGTGAACAGGCTTCTCTGACTAAGAGAGAGGGATTTAGTTTCTGACCACAGTCATGCTATGGCAAGACAAATTCAGCCTAGAAGTAGTGTTAAAAAGTGACTCTTTACTAGTAATCCCTAGGGCAACTTAGAACTGTGATGGGTCTTTATATACAGACCTAAAAACAACCTTGGAAATCAGGTTTTTCTTTTCAACTTAAATTTGAAATGACCCAGGCTATAATAAAGAGGTATCGATCTGTACGTACAGTGTGGATGGTTCACACATTACCTGGCCTCAGACATTTGTGCTCGGGGAGGAGGACCAATGATCTGAAGTTCATTGTGACCCTTACAGCATGGCCTCCTCAGTAATGGTAAGATGTCAGCTTCTTTGCTGGTATCACAATTGCATATGCCTTCTTGATACCACCTTCTCTCCATGTGCTTCGTGTATCTGATCACACGCAGGCTGCCCACAGCTGGCATATATAGGCATCACAGATTTGATGCTCGTGTGCTTGGTGGGTTTGTCAGAGGGAGGAGAAATCCTCTCGCTTAAGGCATGAGGATCAGCTCTGATTGCGAGTTTGAGAGAAGAGTGAAGGCTTTGAGCAGGTTACTGGATGAGGAACTTAAAAATACAGATGCCCAAGATACCTGAAATGTCAAATAGGCTTATGTGGATGTCCAGAGTGTGTGTTTGATCAAAAGCTAAGGCTTCATGCAACCTCTGTATAGGTTTTTTTTAAATCTTACACCTAAGCATTTTTTTCTCTTTCTGCACCCCCTCCTGTCTTGCAGCTCCAAAATCCCCTCTATCGCAGCTGGTGTCGTCGGAGGTCTCCTGTGCCTGGTGGTGGTTGGCTTGGGCATCGGCCTTTACTTGCGGAGGCGCCACATCGTCAGAAAGCGGACCCTGCGCCGGCTGCTGCAGGAGAGGGAGGTGAGCGCTGCCGGCACGGCTGCAACACTGGCTGCTTTATTTGGGGCGATGTGTGCCAGCCTCCTCGTACCAGAGAATTAAAGCACCATGCATCTGCCTTGTAACTCAACAAGCCCTTGGGTTGGCAAACACGGCATCTACCACCCTGATCGGAAAAGAGGCAGTGTGCACCTAACACCTCCTCACTTGATCTCAGATGTGATCCCTCTGGATATAATTTTCAGAAGCTTTAGGGGATTTAGATGTCTAAATCCCAATGAAAATCATTGAGATTGTGTACTCGGAAAAAACTACACCTTCAGGGTGAGGTGCAGTGTGTTTGCTGATCCATACCGCCTTGCTGTGTAGACTCAGTCTCGAACCATTTCTCCCTCCAGACAAGCCTTGAGGCTACTGTGGAAACTTGGGCGCTTTTGAAAATTTTACCCCTTGATCAGGCGTATGTCTGATCCTAAGGAAAAAAATGAGAGAGAAAGGAGAGGAGGGAAAGGAATTGAGGAAGTGTTTGTGTCTTGTCTTTGGTTTGTTTTTAGCACAAAAACCCCACAAAACCATCAAAGTGAATGGTTCACCCTGTTGGGCATGAACAAGATTTCTACACTGCTTTTTGTTTTCTGCATGGTTTTGTGTGCTTTACGGCATCACCCTCTGGGTACCTCACATATAAAATAGCAAAATTCATTATCCTGGATTAAAGCTGCTCTTTTATGATTAGCCCCCTTCTCTTTCTAGTCCAATCCTAGTAAATAATTAGCGGATTGTGTTTAGCATACTGCTAAAAGCCCTGTTGCAGCTTCCTTCTGTTCGGGCTTTGCAGAGTCAGCTGTTAAAATCCTTAAAAAAAAAAGCTGTCCTGCTTTTTAATGCACTACCTAATGATATTTTACATACCACTGTATTCTACAGTTGTAGCGATAGTAGAGTTCAGTTTGTGCTCAGCTCATCTGGACTCCTCAAAATGAGGATATTTCATCACAACAGAAAGGTTGCTAGCCCACTAAAATCAGATTGTATCTATCTAAATACAGTTTTATTCAAAGGAAAGGAAAAGGAAAAATCACTAAGCAAAAAAGCTGACTTACGCATCAAAACAATGTTAAATATCTCTGTCTGGAGGGCATTACTGCTTTTTGCAATAAGGCTTAGATCAAATTTTGAAAACATTGATAGTCAATTCAACATTGCCTTTTTTATTGAGAAAAGAATCACTCTCAGAGTTTCAACTGCTGCTTGTAAACCCTGCGGTCTGGTGGAGCCACTGGTACCATGGGAATTTCATCCAGTTAAACAAGAGCAGACCTGAAAGGTTGCAGGTGATTCTTGCCCATTAAAACACTTTTATAATTTATTCTCAAGTTAAAAAAAAATAATCTTCTTTAAGGTCTGTGGTAATTACATTGTTCTTCATGCCATATGTTTGAAGTCAAAGGCTTCATTTGAACAGTAGTATTCCTTCATTCTCCTTCAAAACGGCAGTTGCCACTGTGTGATTGATTTTACCTCTGAAATTTGGAGCAACTTTAGACATTTATTGCTGCAGGTCAGAGTGGAGCTGTCCTCCTGTAAACTTCATGTGGGATAAAATGTTCATTATTCTAAAGGAAGGATTTATTTGCTTCCCCAAGCCATGCTGCTTGCTGTCCTCCTAAACTGTATGTCCTTCTAACGTCATCTTCTCTCTGCACCAGCTTGTCGAACCACTGACACCCAGCGGGGAGGCACCGAACCAAGCTCATCTGAGAATTTTAAAGGAAACAGAATTTAAAAAGGTCAAAGTTTTAGGCTCTGGAGCTTTCGGCACTGTTTATAAGGTAAGATCACCATGTTGCTCTTCCCCTTTCCATCTTGCTCCCTCGTGCAGAAGCCATCCAAAGCATTAACTGGGAGCTGTGATCATTGTGTAGATTTTTTTTTAAACTAGATTTTATAGCATGTATATATTGAATGGTAGAGAGGTGACTCAATCATCATTAGTTGAGTTATGAATTGGGTAACGTGGGAAGTTTTACATAAGATGTTGCCAAAGCCATACTGCTGAACCTGGAGGACAGAGATCTCGGTTTAAAAACTACCACAGCCAAATACACCCTGTTGTGAAAATTAGGAAAAAAAGAAATGCACTTTGGTCAGCTTAGTGCTAAGCCATTAGAACTGACTCAGGTGTGTGAAAGTGTCTACATACCTTCAGCTGTGTAGGTCCACAAGGTATTTTTTTTCTTGGTGTTTGTTCTTCACCAAGTTCCACTTTTCTGTGCTCCTCCTTTTATTCAGGATATGTGTTTCAGGCTTTGCCAGTAGTACTGAAATATAAACTGTAGATTCATATATCGCTTTATAAAGCTCTCTATTCTGAAGCAGGCTTCCAGCTATGGCTAGGAACTTCAGGGGCACAAATCCTATTGACCTCTGAAAATGTGCACCTACATTGCTGGGTGCGTCAGCAGAGTGTCCTCGCAGTGCCACGCTGTTCACCTGCCACCTAAATAGCCTCCTGACACTATAGATGTAGAGCACTGAACCAGTTGGACATAAACCTACCTGCCACTGCATATGGTTAGGACTGGTTTATTTCTACAGTATAGATGCCATCTTGTTTTCATGAGAAAATGCCAATTCTTTTCATCCCCTGATTTATAAATTGGAAGTGGCAATACTTTGCACATGCAGTTGCTGTGATGCACTAATTAATTAGACTTCCATCCACAAAAGGTGCTGTTTATGCATCTCTTATGCTATTTATACAGGGAAGGTAATCAACATGGTTTTTCAAAAAAAGACAGTAGAGGTGACTGAAAGAGAAATACAACTCACTCCACTAACAGGATTTTGTTAACGCCCACAAGACATGTTTTTTGCATATTTTTGTGGTCTGCTATGTCTTCCCATTGCTCAGAATATTTAAGTCTACTCAGAAGATGTAAAATGTATATGTAATTGGGAGAATTAACCTATAGATGTGAGACTGAGTAACTCTTTGTATTTCTTTTTGGTAGGGACTTTGGATCCCAGAAGGGGAGAAGGTTAAAATTCCTGTTGCTATTAAAGAGTTGAGAGAGGCTACATCACCAAAAGCCAACAAGGAAATACTCGATGTAAGTTTTTATGTTTGTTTTGTCAAGTTGTCAGTGATTTGTGGGTTTTCCTCTGTAACAACTAAAGGAATTTCAGGATTTGGGGTGGGAAGAAATACATTGCACCCCAAACTGCATTCTCCATCTAGAAGTACTGCGCTTTGCAGCCCAGTCTGTGAAGTGCTTTTGTGTCTCTCATGAACCCCTTGCTCGCAGTCCAGATACCGATGTTTTACTCGTGGGGTAGCACCTAAGGAGAGGTCAGGACCATACATGTACGGCTAATTCTGTTTTCTTTATTCCGATATTTTCAGGCCTTAAACTGTGGCATTCATTGCCATTATGGCAGTAGAACTAAAACCAGTAACAACATACCTAATGATTTTTGAATTCTGACATTGCAGATTGTCGTAAGCTAGTTGCTTGGTTGCATAGCATTAACTTAACTATAAATCCAAAAGAAAAAAATATCCCAGCTGTCTGATTTCTCTGCCATGAACAGCAAGAAATTATCTCGCTTCCTGAAAGAGGCATGGGAATTTTATTCTTTTGCTTGGATATAGCTCATCGCTTCAGAAAATGGAAAAACGCTATGGGACACTGTTTCAGGTGTTTATAAATGTGTGAGTTTACAACAGGTGAGCCAGAGACCTAAATGCAAAGTTCCCTGAATTTGAAATAGCTAAAAATCTGAACTCTGTCACTAGATGTGAAGCCGTACAACATAAAGCACCAAGGATATATATTTATATATGAGGAAAGGAAAATGCTGAGTGCGGAGAGGAGCACTTGGACATTCAGTATATGTTCCGTTCAGCTTTCCTGTGCTGTGGTTCAGTCCTCAGTGACAAGAAACGCAGTGGAGGTGGCGGGGGGGGGTGGGGGTCCCCGTCCCCTGTTCAGCCCTTCGATCCCTGAGCCGGAGCCTACAGAGTCACTCTGGAGTTAGCCCAGGGACTCTCCGGGCAACACAGTGTTATTTGGTACAGATGAAGTCTTTAAGCTTCTCCTTGCTATACCCACATGAGAGTGCCTCTAGAAAGCATAGGTTGGAAGCCTGGATTTGGAGGGGCCTCATCTATCGAGTGCTTCATTGCAGGGATGGGGCACACATCCCTGGTACATCCCAAATGGACCTGTGAAGTGCAGGTCCACAGCTTGGGACAGCCTGTTTGTGTGGAAGTGATGGTCCTTCAGCCATGGGGAAAAATGTGTATTTTTTTTTATTTTGGTAGGAACTGAACCACTTTAGCAGGAAATTTATTTTAAAAAAAAATAAAAATCCAGCTTTGGACAGCAAATGACACCTCAGGTAGGAAGGCTCATCTCAAATGGTTCAAGCTGGCGAAGATCTTAACAAAAGGCCAAGTCTCACTGTGAGAAGTGTCAGGACGAATGGCTGTGAACAAACCTACTTGTGCTACTGATGATAATAAAGCACACTGGATTTTTCCAATCACCCTGAATAAATTCCAATACATTACTTCGACAGATCATGTGTTATACAGCATATGATTCGATAAGTGTATTGCAGCAATGCAAAAGAATAGGTGGTCCATCTCAGAATCCTTACATGAAGCATCCTGATTTTAGTTTAGTTAGACTCCAGGCCAGTCTCAGCCATTTCCCAGGTCCCTGACCCCTGTGGCCCTGGTCCCTGCCCCTCGCCTGCCTGTGGGCAGGCTATGGTCTCTCCCTTTGCTGGCGTTCCTGGATTGAGGAGCTGGCAAAGATGCTGCTCAGCTGCCTGCCCTGAGCTCTGCCCCTCTTTTCCCTCTTCACAATGATAAGGAGCATAACACAGTCTTCACAAAGGATGCTTTGGACTTAACTGCATTAAATTCCTGTATACTGAAGGAGGGGTTAATGAATAAGCCTACAGTACTGCATCCTGCCTTCAGCAGATCAAGATAGTCACACGACAGGGCAGTAGATGCAGGGACTGTGCGCTCTTTGGTGATATCAAAGTACTTACTCTTTTAAAAGAAGTTTCTGTAGCATATCCCCGCGTTATCTTTTCCATTGAATTAGGATGCTTAACAAAAAGCTCTTGCTTTTTTCAGTCCTGTTCATTTTTAGATGATTTGGTTGGTGGAATTCATTCTATATTACAGAAGAAAATTTTAAAAATACAAAACCAGTGAAAGAAGTCAGAGGAATGACTCGAAAAGCTCCTCTCAAAACAGATTTTTGCTACACAACCAACTTTTCAAGGTCACTGAAACCTCAGAGATAATAACATCCAATTAAAGATGATTTGTCTTACAGAAACACGCTAGGTATAGAACAAGCACAGCAGCTTTAGCTCATATAATCTAGGCGAGCTTTCGCTAGCTTTATTAGGGTAGGGCTAATTCAGAAGATTGTTGTTGAATACCAAGCATACTTGGAGCAGGTCAGAGCGTACCGCAGAGATTTCCAAATAAACAGTTGAAACAAAGGCCCACTTTAAAGTCTTGGGCTACTTAGAGGGACCCACGACTGCACAATAGCTCCCTTCTGCTCCCTGCGAGGAGGCAGCGGCCTATTTTACTTTGCAGTATTGAATGTAATAGGCAGTGTCAAGGCTTGGACACTCTCCGAAAGCTGTGTGGCCCGTACGCCCACCCCGCTCTCTCAGCATCCCTGTTCTCAGCCTGCAGGTCAGCCCTGCGCGAGCTGTGCAGCAGATGGGCAGTGAGAACAGCTCCGACTCTGCAGATTCCGCACGCCCTCCCCCCCCACTGAAATGAGTACAATATGGATCTGAATCCCAACAGGAAGCAAGGCAAGGAACAGACACCCTTCATCAGTATGATGGCTCAGTTTGGAAGCCTAGGGAGATGAGCGTGTTTCAGGCTGTTTACAGCTGAGCATCATATAACGGATTTGCAAGATTCTCTAAAAAATGCTACCACAAATATCTACGTAATTGAATAGCAGATTGTATTCTTGCTTTGTCTTTCCTCGAGGTAGCCCACAGAATCAGTGCTATCCATGACAGAGGGTTGTTTTTCAATGACCTGCTCACATGCTGCAGTAGGTTGAGGAGCACTTACCCAATTCTGCTGGAGATCTTCTTTAACCTGGCTGCCTGGAGGCCACTTTCATCCCACAGGTTCCAAAACAAGGATACCAAATGCAGAATTAGCGCCTTAGAAGAAGATGCATTACATCATGTTTTGCTTAGGCTGGCACGTCAAACAATACCAAGGCCAGAAAGTATTGCTAAAGAATTGGGGTTGCTTATTTCTTGAACGTCATTGCTTTAATAACTTTGTTTAATAATAGTTCTTACCAGCTACACAGCTATGTGACATCTGTGGAAAGCTTGTTAGATGATGAGTAAAGTGCTATGGTATTTCTTTTCTTAAGCTCTTAGAAAGTGCAGATTTGCTCCTTTCCTTGCCACAATAGTGTCTTCACCATGATTTTAGGCTTTGGGGGGCTGCTACCCTAATGCTGAATTACCAAGGGATGATTAGTTGGTGCCACTCCAGATGCTGAGTTAAGATGCTGACCTAAAAGCTCACTGCATGGAAAAATTCCCATTTATTTCCCTTTGTGTTGGTTTTCATCAAATGGCTTTAAAAATGTCTAAAAGTAATACACTGTAAATCAGACACAAAGTTACTTAAAAAAACCCAAACTACTTCAGCTCTAAGTTTTTTCCCCAGTTGGAATCCATTCTTTCAGCTAGCACTTGACAGTGGATGTCAATATATAGATCTCAAATTTCAATCCATGAGTAGTTTTTGCACACAAAACCCATGAAGTTGGGGATTTTTACCCTGTGGCCATGTTAAAGGATGTATTCGGTGTGTCTGGAGCATACTGCACCAGCTTCTGAAGGGGCCCCTCCCTTCCTACAGAAGAGCAAAGGAAGAGGGGGTACCTTGAGTACCTTAGCTAGGTACCTAAAGCTACACAGGGTGAATGCAGGCTTGAAAGAAAAGTTTTTCACATATTTATGAAACTCAAACCCAAAATTCCAGTTGACCAAAGGGTTTAGTATGCTTGGGCTCCCACATTAAGAGTACCTTCCTGGTATCATTTACATTGCTATATGGTTCCAAACCAGTTTTTCCAATTAGGGACAATATTTTCACCAATGTTGCTTAAAGCAAGACACGTATTCAAGCGTCTAAAGAGCTGAACTGATTATTAACTTGTTTGGTTTGACATGGACTGAAGAACAACATGGTCAAGAAGAACATGGCCTCTTTTTAAAAAGGCAAACTGTCAGTCACATCCTAGATGACAACTTTTGACTTTCTGGGTTAGTATGAACCTTGACAGAGGGGGCGGAAGTCTCAAAAATGCTACTTTCCAGTCAGTTTTGTGATCTGTGGAGGAAAAAAAGCCATATGACATACGTTCAAAAGATGTGTTGCCCTTGCAATTAGGTGCTCAAAATGATGAAATCCCATCAGATTCCATCTGATGTTCAATTTTTTAATTACTCCTAGGTCTGTAAGTTTTGTCCCCAGGATTTTATGTCCAATGTTTGCTTGGTGTACCAGTAGTGGGAGACTGGCTCTTCTGCGGCATCTCAGTAACGCGTCAGTGTTCAAAATCTGGACCTCCCACTGAGTGGAAGAAATTTGGTCCATAGAGTGGGAAATACAAGTATTTTGTATGTGATATGAGGCACAGAGTTTGCATATAGTATTTTAGCAGCCTCTTGAATGACCAACTTATTTTAAACTGCCTCCAAATATTTGTGTCATGCCAAAGGGAGTGTTTCACATTGCTTTTTTTTCTTTCTTCTCAGGAAGCTTATGTGATGGCTAGTGTTGACAATCCTCATGTGTGCCGCTTGTTGGGAATCTGCCTCACTTCTACTGTCCAGCTCATCACACAGCTGATGCCTTACGGTTGCCTCCTTGATTACATCCGAGAGCACAAGGACAACATCGGCTCCCAGTACCTTCTCAACTGGTGTGTGCAGATTGCAAAGGTGAGCAGACCAGCACATCTCCAGATCAGCTAAAACTCAGACTCTAACATGGAGATCTGACAGCGTGTAATGTATTTATTTACTTACCTGTCTCTCTAAATCTTTCTGCTTCACCACATGGTTCCTAGATACCTTATACATGACAGTAAGCAGTTACTTTGTCTTAAACAATTTACCATTTTCAAGCTGCTGAGAAAACCTTATCTGTTCTTCAAAAAGCTCCTAGACAGCATAATATTATCACCAAGATATTTATGTCCAAACCAAACCAAACACACAGTAATGAAATGATAATGTGATGCAATAAAGCTGTGGCAGGGAAGGGAGAATTTGGCAATTCTCGTACCAAAGTGCTGCTTCCATCTTTGGGCTGTGCCACAGGGCAGTGATGTTGTTGAATACACCTTCCTGTGTGCCTCAGAGAATTTCAGGCTGAAATCTCTGAGGCCTGGGGATTGAAACTGCTGATTAATAAATACCAGCTCCATTCTAGCTCAGGCTCGCTGTGACAGAAGGACATTCAGGCACCTCAAGGCTGTTCTGTAATTTATACGCACTGAGTTGGTGCCTGTAATCTAATTGCAATGCCCATAGTACCAAATAAAAGACTCGTTATCACACCTGGAACTGTTTGCCAAAGAGAAGAGCAGCAAAGGAATCTGAAGTACAGCCTCTAGCCTTTAGCAGCAATATGCTATGTTTGGAAGGTGGTTAGCCATTTGCAAGAGTGGAAGAATGGAGCAAAACCATCAAAAAAAATAGCTGCAGTTTGTTGGAGATTCGTTGTATGAGATGGCAGTATCCACAAAGCTTGGCTGCTTTAATGCTGCTTATTTCGGGAATGCCGGTCTGCAAGCTAACCACACACTTACAGCCTTATCAGTCCCTCGAGACCTTGTATACATCCCAGGCTCACCCGGTCATGGTTTGCTTTCAGGAAACATGCTGAGGACCTCAGAAATGTATACACCAAAAGTATACAGAGTGCATTTTTCATCTCAGTGTGTGTACTTTTTTTACAGGGCTCTCCACAGCAAGTGAATTTTAATTTATGTGTCCACCCAGGATGTGAACTGCCTTTTTCTGACTCTTTTGCTCTCTTGTTTAAAATCAGTTCCTGCTCTGTCCTGGTTTCAGTCCTTTTGGAGGATGAGCTGGAGTCCACATTTCCCTCCTCCTCCTCCTCCTTGTTAATTTTTAAGGTGGCAAAATCAGTCCCCAAATTGATCCTTGGGGCATCACTTGCCCGAAAGGTTGCCATTCACAATTGTTAGCTTCTGTTTGATTTTTTTTGGTGTCGGTTCAACATTTGCCCATAGCAACGTCTACCCTCTCCAGCGATGCCCGACCTTCAACATACTCCTTTGTGCTGCTCCTCACTGAAGTTTTCCTCAAAGTCCTCGTAAATCACGCATACGTCTTTTTCCCCCCAATGTGTCTGGTGTTACTACTCTGATAAAGTCACGCCAGATTTTTGGACAAATATATTTATGTCTGGTAACTAACCAGTAGGAGGCATGTTCCCTAGGAAGCTTATTTTTGTTTCTGTTTTCACAGCTTTGAATTAAGTTTTCTTTGCATCTGTAAACATTATCATTCTCAGAGGTATGGAGTCCTGTCTTTCAGACAAGATGTTATGACAGAGCATAGACCCTCCACACGCAGAAACACTATGAAGTAACTCTTTGAACACATTGGTCTCACACTTAATGATGAAAAATATCTTAAATCCCAGGCCTGTACGCAATTACAGATCTGCTGAGCTTTCTAGATCAGCAGTTCAACGTCTTCAGTATATGGTCATGCGTGTGCACAAGTCTTTTAGCCGTCAGCATCTTAAACAGCTTAGTGTGAAACTGATATTCTGCCTTTCAGCAGCTTTGTGTCTTAATAAGTCTCTGCAGCAAGACACATTTAGCTGGAGATTTTTTGTCCTGCTGGGGCTAGATTATGTGATTATTTTTTTTTAAGATAGTCTGCTTTCTGTTGGCAGCTCAAGATTTTTTGTTTCAAGAGCTCTGCTTGCTAAAGATGTATTTGTGCAATTAAATGCATGCTCGTAGTGGCATTGCGCCAGTTTGTTTGGGTGGTTTGTTTTGGCAACATTAGCAGTGCATGGGTGAAGTTCTGCTGAGGGACTTGGGTGGAGGATTCGATGGTGGTCCAGGTTAGCACCGGGCTTAGGAAGGGAGTGGAGGCTGGAAGGGAATTATTCCCTCCAGTGCTCTGTCGTCACATCAGCATGATCATTTTGGTGTTAACTTTGTAGGTTAGAAGTACTTTTTTGTTAATTCTCTCTTCATAAAAATACAAGCGTGTAAGCTGCTGCCAGCAGAAGCCTATCAACTGGGAATAATTGTGGTTTTTAGAAAGGATCTTGCAGGAAACTTAAAAATCATGAACTTTTTGATTCCATACACCAAGAGATTGGAGTTGAGGGAAAGGGGAATAATCTCTGTGGTCAGAAATGCAGCTGTTAGGTTCATACCTTAAAAGTCAAACTGGCACAATTAGTCATAATCTTCCTCTTCATATGCCTCATGAGAGGCAGTTGTACCAAAAAAGCACATATGCTATGGTGAACCCAGTCTAATCATGGGAGACAGTGAAACTGGAAGAACTTGCCTTTTTAAAGAGGACTTGAAAATAGATGCAACTCTGACGTCAGCCATAAAATGAATTTTTTTATTTTATTTCCTTTTCTTACCTTTGCGGTGGGATGCCTCATTGTTAGCAGGGAGAAGGCAGAGTACACTGTAACAAGATGCAGAACTGACAACTTTGAACGATTAATGTATTTTTGCTTGGACTCTTCTCCCAGGCCATTAGTGTCTACATACTCTCTGTAGGGTTGGCCTGTGTGCGCATGGAAGGTGATAGTTAAATTCTGCACTGTGCCCTCCTGAAGTCACTGGGGTTGCACAAATGCAGCTGAAAGGTTTGCCCCCTTATTTGCAAGTCCTATCCCAATTTTATATTTGTTGAACAAAATCCCAAAGGAACTGCATCCCCTGCTATACCCGCTACTGTCCCTCTTTTCTCCATGACTCCACTGGCACATGGACACACAGTAAGTTTCCTGGAGGGTAATAGTTACTCCTCCTTGTAACTGTGCAAGCGCATGTCCTCACCCCGCAATAAGCATCACGTAAATGGAAACAGCAAACCTTTTCCTGAAGGGGGGATAGGTTGCCATGTGTTTATGGTGGTGTACATACAGTTGCCACAGAGCAGCTGACATTTGGTAACTCATTTGTGCATCCAAGCTCTGAGAGTGTGTGATGCCTACCCATGGTCTGTCGTATTGCAGGGAATGAACTATTTGGAGGAACGTCGCCTGGTGCACCGTGACCTTGCTGCCAGGAACGTCCTTGTTAAGACTCCTCAACACGTGAAAATCACAGACTTTGGGCTGGCAAAGCTGCTCGGCGCCGACGAGAAGGAGTATCACGCCGAGGGAGGCAAGGTAAAGTGCATCGGCGAAATGAACCACTGCACGTTCATCGGTGTTTGTGCTTGCACACAAGCCTTAAACACGGGGCAAAAAAAGAGAGTGGGGCTTTCAAAGGGCTCAGCTGCCATCTCAGCGTGCTGCCTTTGAAGCCTGTGGGAGTCCTCTGAAATCAGCCAAAGCAGCGTCAGGCCAGTGGGACTGCAGTGGGAGCGGAGGTAGCAGAGCAGTGAATGCTTTTGAAATTCCCACCCAGAATGTCTGGGAAAAAGCAACATTATTAAAAAAAACATTTAAAAAAAAAAAAAAACCCCATGGCTGAATTCATCAGTGTAGCCAACACCAATAACACTGTGCCATTTATGAAGAAAAAGGCAATGCTTTATATTTATAGCAGAAGAAAGACCTGTCAGACTTGGTTCAACACGCCTTTGTGTTGTACTACGTGCTGATGGAGGGAATGTGTCCTGCTGAGAAATTAAAGAGAAGCTGCTTGCAAATATTGCAGAGACCATAAATGGAAACCATATGAGCGCAGACCAGTTTTTGTCATATAGCCTGAGACTGGATTTGTGTCCTGTTACGATAGGAGAAGGTTAAAAAAATAGTAATTTGACCATTAAAAATATTATAAAGCTGATTTGTAAGAGATATTTCTAATATGCCTAATATTTCACAAGTTCCCAGGTTCAACATAATAAATGAAAATAATAATGAGGGACTCAAAAGTTGCCTGCTCTACCACTCTGATAGTTGTGGTGTTTGTTGGTTGTTTTTTTTTTCACTTCTGCGACCAAACTATTGGTTTAAATACCACCTGGTGGTAAATACCACTGATAAATTTTGGGTTAGCCTTTTAAGGCTTATTTGTGAATTTTCCTAGGTTCCTATTAAATGGATGGCCTTGGAGTCAATTTTACATCGGATTTACACTCATCAAAGTGATGTCTGGAGTTATGGTGAGTCTAAAAACAGTTATAATTATTGCAAATGGGTTGGAAAATTGCAGGAATTGCTAGTGACTCTACACAGACCTTTCTTCTTCCTATTATGAGAAGACTGAGAGATTAAACATAAACAATGGGCCCAAATCACCTATTCAGTACAGTAAAATTCCCATGAAATAGCATGCTAGTGAGGTATAAGATGTTTTGCAGGCTATGCTTTCAGATGAGGAGCCCTCCCCTGAAAGGGACTGCAGGTAGGAGACTCTGCTCCATTTCCTGAAGTTCTGCTGATGCTTTTCGTCAGCAACTTTATGTGAAATATAACTGGGCTGACAATAAAGTCACATAACTAGAGGAAGGACTTAAAACCATTAGCCGTGCTGTCAGTCATCATCTATCAGTGTAACTGCTGTGGCCTAAAATGTTTGTGCTGTCCTGGTATTGAGAGGACAACGCTGAAAAGGAAGCAAAGTGGGAAGCAATTCTCCTCCTTAGAGAACTCATTTTATATTTTGTGTAGTTCATAAGCCAGGTTGAAAGAAAGAGGAGCAGAAATGAAACTTTTCAGAGCAACTTATTCCAAAATTTCCACTCCATGGGCTCTTATATTCCTGGAAAATATTTTATGCAGATGGTCAGATCCTGTGTCCTTTTAGAAAAAGTACAGCCTCTGGTCCTCTTAATCCATTCACGTATCTTGGCATCCAAAATCTTGTTTTGTATCCTAAGCTACCAGACAATCACAACAGCTACATCACAAGAGTACGTGGTATGTCAGTAAATGACACTGAGGCAGCTGGTTTACACATCTTTCAAAAACTGCTCTTGCTCATCTCCAAAGAGATTGTTTTGAAACAAAAATACAACTTCCATTTTTGAAACCACTTGCTGGGTTGGAGTCGGGAGGCAGTAACCTGCATTTCCTTTCTGTGGGGCTGGGAAGTTTGTGGGGTGTTCAACACTGAGATGCTACTAGCTGAGATTAAAAAAAAAAAAACAAAAACCAAAACCCAAAGAGGAAATCTGGATGATTTTAACCTGTTTTACTAATTTGTCCCTCTTCAAAATCATGGCAGAAAATGCTTTTCCTGGGTGGGGCTCCGGCAACGCAGTGCCTGTGGGAAAGCCCTTTCTACTCACCGCCTCTCTGTGCCCAGGCCAAGCATCCTGGCTCCCGGCAAAGCCTCTCTCACGATCTTCCCTTCCCACCCTGCAGGTGTGACAGTTTGGGAGCTGATGACATTTGGGTCCAAGCCATACGACGGGATCCCTGCCAGTGAAATCTCCTCTGTTTTGGAGAAGGGCGAGCGTTTGCCCCAGCCCCCCATCTGTACTATCGATGTATACATGATCATGGTCAAATGTGAGTTCACATTTGGGGTTGTGGGTGCTTAACCTAAGTCAAATAAGTAGCACGACTGCCTTCATTGTCGCATTTGTATACGCCGTGTTCTTGGTGATCGCATAGAAATAGGTTTATGTGAAAAGAGTGGTGACACCACACCAGTTCCCGCACCTTGAGCTTTAGCTAGGAGCGCAGGATGTGGTTTCATTAGTCGCTAATTCAGCCAACTAATGTTTTTTCACCATTCACACCACTGGCTGATATCGTCAATTATGTTAAACTGATATTGTCAGGCAGTATAAATCAGCATAACACCACCCACTTTACCTGATACTCTGGTTTTGTGTGTCTAGAAAATAAAATTAACACTGCCTTTCCTCCAGGCTCCTCCTTAGTTCAGCAATATGCCTCTTCCTGCAATAACACACACGGATTGTGTGCTCCTTCTACTAAAGGAGTGCTGTAAGCACAGGCACCACTGTAATGGCAGATGCACATGAGGATCAGGAGTTCCTCATCCGATTTCTTCCTCATATTTGGATGGCTCCTTTTTGGCACATGGCTGTTGCTGTAAAGTAGCACAGGAGCTGGGGGGTCTCTGAAGCGCTTTTTGGTCGTTGTTAGGGCACATCAAAGAACTTCTGAACCCCAAACCCCTTTTACATCAGTATCAGCTGCTAAAATGTCAGATTACTACCTGGCTTCCCGTGCATCTCTAGACCATGACTGCCGCATCCCTGCTCGCTACCAGTATAGTGTCTGTGAGGATGCTGATAAGAAGCCCACTAGGTGGCATTTAAGATCTTCTCACTGGAGCAAAATGTACCTTTTCCCTGAAACAGAAGCCACGCTACCATGAACACCCCATAGTGCAGCACAGTCCTGGAATGTCCCACTGTTGCTTTGTCAGGACAGGCACTGCACAGGGAAAGCCTGATCCCATGCCCACCAAAGTGAGCAGGAGCCGGATCCGGATGCGTGCACCTAGCCTGGGAGGTGCCCAGACCCAAAAGTAGTGGCTTGGAAACTCCTCCTCGGTGATGCTGAACCCTACTGACACCTCAGCCCTGCCAACATCTCTGCTTGCAGGAGTCATGTCCCAGGTCTTTGAAAGCTCTGCACTAGACCACGTCCTCAGCGGCTGAGCCTTCGCAAAGCTCAGCAGCTCCAACCATTGCCCTTCCTTTGGGTCAGTCCACATGTAGAAAGCAGGCATTTTTCCAGGCACCTAATCAGGTATCTGTTGCTTTTAAAACACGACTAGTGGAGTCTCCCCATCCCCTTTCATCCCGTTACACTGAATTTAAATGCAAGAGTATGAGATCTGGGGTTTGAACCTTCCTTCTGCCACAGGACTCAGTTGCACATCTTTCACTGCTCTGATTACCCTGTGTTTGCAGGCATAGCACAGACCCTGTTGAAGGCATGCCATTTTGTCTAAAGGAATTCAGGATTCCCAGTCATCTCTTTTATAAGCAGAGAGTATAAACTGAAATGTTCAAAGTTCTTGCACAACAATTTTTTTTTTTTTTATTTAAGAAGCAGTATTTAAACATATGCAACTCAGAGATAAATTCAGAAATAGTAGATTGTACCTCTGCAACAGCAGAAAACTCGCAGTTGCTCCACTGTCTAAAAGCAAAAAGGATTTCTTCTTGAATTAGCAGGGAATCATATTTCTAGCATGGTAAAAAGTCACTGGCAATGATGAAATTTTGTCTAATGCAGATTTCAGATGGCATATTATCACTCCATTTCTCCATTGCTATGGATAGGCTGTTTCTTATGAGTTCAGCCAGACACACTAAGCTTGACCTTTATTATTTTTAATTTTAAACACAAGAGTCTCTACATCAGCTCATCTGTTAGTTGATAACAGAAAGTGTGGGTTTCCTAAGTAATTTCACATGTTAAACCACCAGTATCTATATTTGAAATCTCTTCTAGCATCAATCCACACTAAGCTGTAGGACTTGTTTTTGTTAAAGTCCGTTTACTAATTAAATACAGCTTAGATATGGTTAATCTTTCAAATGTCCTCAGCAAGGATGTTTTGAATTTTAGAAGACATCTGGTACAGAGGGGAGCTTCTGCTTTAGGCTTCCCATGATTTCATGAAGCAGTGCAGTGAGGACTAGACGGTCAAATGACCATGTGCCTGCTAAAGTTAGTTTGATTCCCCTCCTTCAGGAGCTTTTTCAGAGCAGCCTAATTCAGACCTGATCCAAGCTGGCCACCCATTTGGTATCCTGAGGACTGATGCATTACTATCATTCAGGTGGGACCTGCCTGCCCAAGCAGAGATAGGGCAGCAGGAGAGGAGACAGGCTCAACCCGAGCTTTTCCAACATGGGGTTTTATTACCACCTTCCTTCTTCCCCAGACTGCCAAGACGTGCATTTTAAATGCTGAAATTCACAGCAGTGGCTGGTGAATGAACTTTTTACAGTGGTCCCTTACAGGGACCTTAACAGCACCCTATGGTGCTGTTCTTTTCACTGTTACCTTTTATTTTAAGCTCTGTGTTTGATCACCAGAAGAATTTTATTTGTGTGGTGCTTTCCCTGTTGTCCCTCCAGGCTGGATGATCGATGCAGACAGTCGTCCCAAGTTCCGTGAACTGATAGCAGAGTTCTCAAAAATGGCCCGTGACCCCCCACGCTATCTCGTTATACAGGTACTAAACCCAATGGTAGGAAGATGTCTGATGGGCATTTAATATGAGGCCCCAAATGATTAGTAATGCATGTGAAAGCATATAATATGGATAATTTAAGGCCAGATTTACTGTTGCTTTCCAGGTCTTAACACGTTCAGCTAGAACCACAAACAGAATTTCAAGACCAGTCACTATTCTCTTAGTACTGGTCCCAGTCTAGGACCAGTAACAGTCTATACTGCAGTCCTGAGAGGAGAACAGTGTTTGATCCTCTTCAAAGCACAGATATTTTACAGCAGCATAGACAGAGATTGCGGGCCCAAATTCCCCTAATCTCTAGGTAAATTTGGTTCAACACACAAAACAAGATTTTACCATCTCGGACCTCTTGCTAAATTACTTTGTCTCTCAGAGAGGGGGAAGTCTGAAGGGAGTCTGCGAGTCCTCTCTCACACCGACTTGTCTCACAGGGAGACGATAGGATGCACCTGCCCAGCCCTACAGACTCCAAGTTTTATCGCACCCTGATGGAGGAGGAGGACATGGAAGATATAGTGGACGCAGATGAGTATCTTGTGCCACACCAGGGCTTCTTCAACAGCCCCTCAACATCCCGCACTCCTCTCCTGAGTTCATTGGTATGGAACTTTTCCTCTGTGGAAACATGATAAGCAAATTTAAGAGTGAACTGCTTCTCACGATGTCTGTATTTTCTTTCTCTCTCTTTTTAAAAGAGTGCTACTAGCAACAATTCTGCTACAACCTGCATTGACAGAAACGGGGTAAGTGGGATGATCTTTAAAAAAGCAGCAACTTCTCCTATGTGGATCAACTTCTACAAAACAGTCCCTTTAATACTGTTTTTGTCTACTTCAAACCTAGCAGGGGCACCCTGTGAGGGAAGACAGCTTTGTCCAGAGGTATAGCTCAGACCCAACAGGCACTTTCTTGGAGGACAGCATAGATGATGGCTTCCTGCCAGCCCCGGGTAAGTACCTCTCCCATGTTTCCATCCCGTGACCACTCATTCACAAGCCATTTGGTTGTGAGTATAATTGTTGCCCTTTCTTTTCTGTAGAAAGGAAGCAATCCAAATGCTTCCTACCTTTTTTTTTGCTCAGTAAACAGGAGTGAAAACGTGTGCACGTATCCTTTTCCTAGACTTCATCTGGCTGCTCTAGCCATTTCTCATTGCGGTTCCTTCACAAGCGAGGTTCCTCATGTTTGCCGTGTGTGCCATCTGGCCAGGGAGTTTGTGTGTGTGGTTATATGTTTAAAGCTTTCTACTTGGGAAAATACCCTCTAAAAACCGGGTTTCACCCCTTAAACCATTTCAGCAATATAAACAGCTTTCTGGCAGTTTCACTGCTTTCAGATGTTGATACACAGAAGGCAGCTCACGGTTTCACATGGACTTACAGCGTAGGCGGTCAGAGAGCGAGCCAGCAAGCACCGAGGGAGCTGGTGCTGGGTTATGGGGTCATGGTGCTTTGTGCCCTTAAAAAATCCCCACCAACCCTTCCAAGAATATGCCACAGCTAACAAGGGTGAAAGACCCTGCAAGGGACGGCATTGAAGTTAAACGTGGAGTCTCTGTTACTGCCAGTCCTGTATTTTCTAGGCATTTTCCTCATCTCTAAACATTTTTCTAGGGAAACAGCTTCTGGCAGTTAAGCTCCCAGACTGCAATTTCAGAACAGTATCTGGGACATGGCCACCCACACGTCACTAAAATCAGCAGTAGCCATCTCGCCTTCTCATGGTCCAAGCCATCTTTCTGCTGCTTTGCAAACTGAATTCCTGAAGGTGAACTTCAGGGCAGCGTGTTTGGTGCCACAGCACGGCAGTCCCTGCCTCTGGCTCTCTTCCGCTCCGGGAAGTTCAGTGAGATGCTGTGTGCAAAGAGCAAGTGGCAGCTGGGTTGAAACTACACCTCACATGGTGCAAATGGCTACAGTAGTTAAATGCCTTCATTTTAATTCCTTCTAATTTTTATTTTCTTTTTATTCCAGAGTATGTAAACCAGTTGGTGCCCAAGAAGGTATCTGCCTCAGCGGTCCAGAATCCAATCTACAACAACTTCTCTCTCACAGCAAACTCAAAGGTCCCCACGGACTCCAGCTACCAGAATTCACACAGCACAGCTGTGGATAACCCCGAGTATCTCAACACCAACCAGTCTCCACTGGCCAAGACAGTCTTCGAGAGCTCTCCTTACTGGATCCAGGCAGGCAACCACCAAATAAATCTGGACAATCCTGACTACCAGCAGGACTTCTTACCGAAGGAAACTAAACCTAATGGTCTCTTGAAAGTTCCCGCAGCAGAAAACCCAGAGTACTTGAGGGTAGCAGCACCAAAAAGTGAATACATTGAAGCCTCGGCATGACCATAGAGAATTTCTTCTTGCAGCGAGGCAAGCCAGACACTCGGTGAACCACCTGGCTGCTGCAAGAACAGACTCTTGCTCAGAGCGAACAGCAACCTCAATGCATCAATAAGCACACCTTTCTTTTTCAGCATGGGGGCTGAAACTGAAAAGCCTATCTGATGGTAGTTTGGGTCTTTTCTTGCCCATTTCCACATAATAACTGAGGCCCATAGCCTGCACTCAGATGCATGTTGGGATGGAGCGGGATCTTCCTGGACAGAAGAAATATGGATGCGTTCCTTTCATTTTCAAATGGTAGCATGGTAAGAAGCCACTCTGGGATGAACTTGAGAGCTGTACACATTGTACAGTCACATTCCTTTCCACAGTCTGTAATTTTATAAATGTTTCTAACAGAATTTTTGGATCTTTTACAAGATCAGACGCTTGTACTGCTGGTCTGCTATGTGGTGCTCAGATCACCAGCAGGAAAAAATAATGTTACTAAATAGTTCTCCAAAACTCCTGGAACAGAAACAGCTATTCCAAACCACCGGATTTTTACAAATTGGGTCCATATACTGCCTCTTGGCACGGAGAGGAGAAGTGCATCTGGGGGACATATGGGAGATTCTGGCCAGGGCAGTATGGCGTGGATCGCTCCAGGGAAAACTAGCACAAGCAGCAAAACGGCAGAGCACATCACCTACTGACCACTGTTGCTAAAAACTGACAGGAGGAGCTCACCTCGAAGTTGACTGTACATGGTTATAAAGTGCTCGCTAGTCTGTTTTCTGATGGTCAAACGCAAGACATTTTTTTTCTGATCCCTTATGCAGCTGTCAAGTTGTCAAAATGCCTTTCTTCTTCAACAATACTGTTAAAGATGTTGCTGTAACTGAAAAATGAAGTGTCAAATAATGTTTAACAGACTTTAATTAAATGTCAAGGAAGTGCAAATGGTGGCAAATTGGAGCATTCATGAGACAGACTGGAAGAACTATACTAAATTAAACTTGACTAGGGCAAGAAACACAGGTAGCTCTAGCCAAGCAGTTTCATTTCCCTTCTTAAAGAGGCTCAGAGCAGAAATCATTTTCCCTTACACATTTGGCAAAGAAAAGGGATATATCAGTGTTACACTTTACTCGCTTCAAGGCAGAGTACTGCCGGTTGCTGTACCACACTGGGGCAGAGGCTGGGGCTAGTTGCCTGTCCCTTTGGGATTACATGTCCTGGCAATGCAGGAGGGGCAGTGAGAATGAATTAAGGAAAGGAAGAATGATCTGGAGTGATGGAAAATATTATCTCCTTCTTCTGAAACACAGGGCTGCCTACTGCTTCTTTAAAATACTCAGCATCATCTTCTGTTGTCAGCGTGGAATAGGCAGGCGAGGCAAGGCTAAGACTTTAGCTTGATAGTATAAGTCAATCACAGCAGCAAAAGCAGCTATTCTTCCCCGGGTCCCATGATACAGAACTTCAGATTCTTCCATCATTAACATTTCTTATGAATGTAGGAGGAGTAAAGTGCCTAAAGTGTGAATTTAGTCAGTAATTTAGATGCATCCCCCCAGCAGCTTGGCAGTGCTATTTTAATCAAACCACTAGATCAGAAAACAAATGCGCATTTGGTGATTTTGGTACAAAGGCCCTTAACTAGTTGAACATTGGCAACTTGCTTGAGGGTAGCATAAGCAGCTGAGTTGCAGAGGATCTGTTGTCTATATTAAGTAGCAAGAAATAGTCAGATTTATACTGCCACTGTGTTTTGAATATATCAGTATGTGTTTCAGTTTAAGTATCGCATCTGGAGTCTAGGATCAGGCAGCCAATCCTCAGAACATTGTTTTTACAGATTTATTGAGGAACGAAGGAGAAGAACAGTCATGTGAAATGACCCCTTTTAAAAGTAACATGGTGTAAAATGCATTAGCAGCTTGTGTGTGCAGTAGCTCATTGGCCATGCTGCCAGTCTAGGGTGAAGTAGTATATTGGGTCAAAACCCAAAGACTGTCCTGTTTGGTACATGTGTGTCACCGTGACCAAGTCCCAGGCACAGTGGTATACAGGATGCAATGTTTGACTTCTATTATTACTGGCTTGTATTTAAAATGCTAACCAAAATTCAGTTCCCACGTCCAATTAGTGGCAGATTTCTCCTCGCATTCCTGAGAGCAGAGCTGTTGTGTTGCTCTCACAAGCGTGCAACATGTACGCACAGGCAGTGCTGCTTTTCTCCACCCACTGCCCCAGGACCAATGTACATAAAACCAAAAAAAGATCTTAACAGAAATCACAGATAATTTTCAATTTGCTAAATCTGTTATGTCTTCAAGCAGAACACGAGAAAATCACATAGTGCATGTTCTCCTGCAGAATCTTTCCAACACTATTGCAGAAAGGAATTTATTGATGTTTTGTTTTAATCTGTTAGCTAAAACAAGAAAGCCACTAAGAAGCAGCAATATGTATCAATATCATTATGTAGCATGAAAATTATTTAATAGAGCTTAATATGCTTGCCCTTTTAAAACAATTCGGGAGGGACTCAGTAGTGACTTATTGCTAGAAACAAGGAGATTAATCTAAAAATTAAGCAATGGAGGTTTGAAAGAGCATCGCTTTTTAAATGTATTGGTTTTGATGAGAAAAGTAGGAAAGAGCATGTAGGACCACAAACTCTGCATACAAATGTACAGATTCCAGACTGATGGGATCAGCTATATTGTAAAGTAGTTCTGGTAGATAGGCATCCTGTAAGCCATGATTTGTAAATCGGCAACTCAGTAACGATTCAAAAGCCAGCAAAAAATAAAAACTGGGCAGTGTGCTGTAGTCTGTGGGCAGTGCCTGCAGGGGCAGATACAGCGGCACTGCGAGCAGACTGGCTGCGTGGCTGCAGTGGCTGTTTGGCTGGAACCACGGGTGCTACACGAGTTGGTGCTCGTAGGGTAACAGACGTTAGCAATGTACTAAATGATTTCCACTGAGATGAAAAAATAATCAATAAGCAGCTGAAATGGTCTGGTTTTCCCACTGCAGCTCACTGACCATTTAAGAGCAAGGAGCCCCCTGCAGATCATAGGTGCTCATAAAGGCAAATGCGGTTAGGCAGCATAAATCAGCATCCAAAAATAACTTGAAAGTTCTGCCATTGTCTCTTGGGAGGTGTGGGTAGAAAATGCTGATTTTTAAAATGCAACTAAATAGGGAAATGTATCAGGCCACAGCCACTTTTAAAAGCTAACATAGTCTCACCAATCAAGAAAATTAAAATTTCCCTTTTACTGTATTTCTCATGGAAGGCAAAATAAAACCTTAGTATCTCTTAATCATAAAGCAGCAGTTAATATGGAACTGCTTTTGCAATAATAATTTAAGACTTTTAATAACTGCTAAGTATATGAAAATGTAAGTTAAGAGTCTTCATCTTACTTTGATGTTTTCCAGTGATCTGTGTACAGTGTCAGCACACTTGACTTCATTTGGGCCTTGGGTTGTTTTCTTCTGCTGAAAAGGGAGTTGGCTTGGGAAATTTCTTTCATGTTGCAATCGGTCTTGTTGGGTAAATTCATCCGAGAGGCTGGGGTCTTCCATTTGTTTCCAGCCGGCAGGAAACAATACAGTGAGTTTTCTAGAGAGAGCAGTTGGAACTAGATGGTGGTTTCTGGAACGCCTCAGGGTGATGCACCGTCCCACCAGCGTCATCGTCAGATGGGCATGTGAAGGCCCGGCATTAGAAAATATGGTCCTGTGGTTTATTTGAAATTAAGGGGCTTGTGTAGGTTGAGTAATGCCAGGGAAGGAATGCCAGCTGGCCAATCCGAACCCAAGACAGCTGCTGACTTTGCCCAGGAACATCACTGAGGCTGTTGACTGTTCCTGCAGGTACGGGTGCGAATAGACACACATGGCTCCTGGCCCTGCTACTGGCTTGAAGCGAAGCCTTCTTGCAGAGATTGCTTGTGCAAAAACGAATGTACGTGGCATTCGTACTATGGGGTGATCTCTTCTCTTCCCTGGGAGACACAGTTAGGGCTACAACAATGTCACAGGACCCCCAACAGCTTAAAGAGGTCCCATCGCAAAGTGCCTGGGGTGTCCTCCGTCTGTCTGGGGATGCTCCAGGGTGCCAAGGAGAAACTTCGCATTTCCAGACAAGTGCTCGTTTTTCAGATTCAGTGTTCAACATCTTCTGTTAGTACAACCGCTGCCTCTCCAAATGGGCAGTTATGGTACTCCGGCTTTTGTTTCCTCCCACATTTCTCTGTGAGAAAACACACACTCTGTGTCTGAGTCAGGACAAAGTATGAAAATGTACCTGTGTCCTCCTTCCTGATGGAGACCGTATACTCATGAAACATCACACTGTGTGTAAAACACTTAGCAAAAATGCTTTGTAATGTTTTATCACCACTGGTTCAAATTTTTGTATTGGGATCCCGTTTTCTAGCTCTCTTTTTGTAAGTGTTATCTCTTTGTTCTGACATACAACTTTTAAGGAGCCTTTTTAAAAAAAAAAAAAAAAAAAAAAAAGTTTATACAAAAGAAAAACACGACACCTTCAAGTAGCTTGTCAAATGGGCTGCATTAGGACCAAAGATGTAACGTCTTGTTTTCTTGCTTTAAAGGAATAGGGTATTGATCACCACTTCCACAGCCTCTCATTACAGGGAAATGCTGAAGATCTCCATTCTTCACTGGGGCTAGGCCAGACCTCCACTGAGCCAAGAGGGCTTGACAGGAGTGTGAGGCCTGTCCATAGAAAACATAGAAAACCAAACAAGTATCAGGACCAGGTATCACTTCAGGGCCAGACCTACAACCTCTATTCCGTTTCGATTCATTTTCTACTCAATGCAATAGCTAAACAGGGACACAGTCAAGAAAAAAAGAAATAAATACATGAACTTTTGGCTCAGTATCAGGAAAAAATACAATGATGTGAAGATGAGACATGATGAGATAACTGCTTTTTATGTGAGGAAGTGTGTAGGCAGGCAGTGAGACTTGAAACTGATAACACTTTTGGTTATGTATTACTTTAATTATGCGCGTGAGTTGAAATCACAGCACTTCCATGATAGGCTTTACTTTCTGCCACGTGTCCTGCCTCCATTCAACATCGTGTGTTTTGGCAGATCACCTGTATTGCCATGGCTGCAAGGACTGAGAATTGCAGGTTGGTCAGGAGTACTGCATGCAACCCCTCCTTCTTTTACAGGGAGAGAGTATTGCAGCATTAGTAGGCTGTACCACACTTAGTGGTCAAGCAAATCCTCAGTTGCATCCAAAAATGGGTTTCCTGAGGAAAAATTGGTAACTGGAGACCTAGCTGGCAAAAACATGCCACCTGTGGCACTGCTGAAGTGAGCAGCCAAATTGCCTTTGGCCAAGATTCAGGGCTGGTGCTCCACCAACTTTGCTCTTGTACTCTTACGTGGTGCAGATTGGGCTGTCTGGATGCATGACAGCGGGGGCCTTGTGGTCTCTTTGTACCTCTCACCTTGAAGTAATGGATTTTTCTGATTGATAAGGTGAAAACCAGCAATCACACCTGCCAGTAACGACTGGACTGGTTGAAAGTGTTGTTCCTATGTAGCAGATATGGTACATCATTTCCAGTCACGCTGGAATTTATCCAGACCTTCTCCTTACCTCTCGCAAGCTAGCTGGAGTGTGTGCATTTGCAGCCACCATCAATGTTATCCTTACATTCTATGAAAGGGAATAAGTAAAGTAGTTGTCTACAATGGTAGGAGGCTTGGCTCACATAGCTAGGTTGGTTTTTTAATCCTACGTTCCTAGTATAGTTCCCCTTGAAATTAATGGGATGTTTAACTTGATTACAGAGTATAAAACAAGGCTAATGTTGAGTGATTTTTTTTAAAATCCCTCACAATAATCAGAGATCCTATGGATCCATTGCCCATTTTAGGCTGCTTTGTATTGATGCAATCAACCAAGTATAAGGTATCATGTCTTGGTTTTAATAAACTGTCAAGCAATATATCCACAGATACAGACGGTACCCTCGCAGCATTGTAAAGTTACTCAACTATGAAAGCACTATTTGTACAATAAGAAACTCTTGACTTTTATATGGTTTAATGGTTTATACTGTTGATCAAAGATTGTTTGTATATTGAGTGATAAAAATGAGGTGTATATTATTCTTTTTAATTGTGTTTAATTTTTGGAGAACTTTTATTGTAATATACTGTTGTATTTGGGGGGAAGAAAAATCAGTGGCTAGCTTGTAGGGTTTGTAGCCAGAGAAGAACTCACATTAAGGGTTCTTTATTGATGGACTTAGATTTTTTTTTCCTCGTAAAAGTTGTCACCTTGGGGATTTATCCAGAGCTTGGTGAAACTATTAACAGGACCCTTTTCTCTCTTCAAGACTCTTTGGCTCTCTGCATGTACGGTGCTGGAGTTTCATAATGTGAGCAGTAATACAGCTAACACTTGTGACCATTGGAAGTGCAATATGAAAGCCCAGGTGCTGCTTATCAGGGCACTAATAAAAGCTGCTCTTTTGACTTGCATGGCAGGTTCTCACTTCACTTTTATGATAATAGCAGAAGCAGGGTCAAAGCAATCCCACAAAAGTTTATCCATGTGACGTGTGGCATATGAAGCCATACTGCTGACCATTTCTGAATTGCATAGCTATGAGCTGTACAACAGCAACATGGGACTCCCTCTTAAGGAAAGGCAAAATAAAGTCTTGACCAGAGTCACACTGGTGACTTAAATTGTTGTACTACACTAGGCAGAAAGAGAAATTCTGTTAGCTAAGCCAGCCAAATGAAGCCCCAGAGTCCCCTGAGTATTGGTGTTTAATTATCCAACTGGTGGAACACGTAGCAGACAAAGATTAAAGGAATTACAGGGTCCTCAACATAACAGGGCAAAATACAGTGGGTTGACAAGACAGTAAAGAGAGGAGCTGGAACTGTGAGTACACATTCAGCCTGGATAAGTCCCCGGTACCACAGTTAGTAAATTAAATAATTTTTGTCTTCATAGACAAACTTTGTACATGGAAAAAAAAGCCACTACAGCACCTTTCTCATTTTATCTTTCCATCCAGTCCCTTCCAGTACATAGGCTGCATGTCTTACCAGCTCAACCTATTTTATGCAGAAATGACATAGTCTTAATCTTCATATTACTGGTTCTCAGAAATGTCTAATGCGTATTAATGCATGATATTTTTATTTTAATAAAAGTAATTAAATAAATCTTTGCTGGTTTGGCATGTGATTTCCCCCTCTTTTAGTGATCTGCTGGCTTGGGGAAGGTTTTATATAAGTTATTAATGATATTATGAAGAATAATAATTAGTATTAATATCAAGAAGGAAAATGAAATGTATGTTGTATGTCTATACACCTCTTCTGTGAATCTCAGAAAACAACTTACAAATTCAAAAGTCTCTACAGGAAACTGCTGTTCTCCACATTTCACAGATAGGGTAACAGAGGCAGAGCAATGCCTCTGTACTTACCCCAGAGAGGTGGGATCACTGTCAAAGCACCAAAAGAGAAGAACTTAAAATGAAGAATGGTGTAGGTATAGAAAAGCACAGGTATTTGGGAAGGACGAGCATTCAGAAATTACACTGAGCTCAGTGTGGCCAACTTCAAATGAAGAAAAAGTGACAAAGGGTGCAAGAGGAGAAGACAGTCAAAGAAACACAGCTGCAGTTTAACCCCCCTGTCTGCCTGCACAGGATATGGTAGGTTAAGATAAGCTAGAGGAAACTGCTATTTAAAGATAGGAGAGGAATACAAGTCTCTTCCACATTCTCTGTCTTTATCGGCAGCAGCGCTATGCAAGCCTCACCCTTTGGCACGCCTGAGTTCGACCCAGGAAAGCAACAAACCCAGCCTCTAGGGAACTAATCTGAATGCTCAATAATTACATCAGAACATGTAAGAAATTTCCAAGGCGGCCAATAAAAGAGCCAACATACTCTGAGGAGGCCCACAGCTGTAGTCAGACCACCTACCACAGCACCTGGGACAGACCTACATGCTCATTACAGCACTAAACATGGAAGGGCTTCACCGTTGCTCTTTGGGGCAGTCACATTTCAGCAGTAACTGGTCACAGATGGTGCCCTGGTTTCGGCTGGAATAAAGTTAATTTTCTTCTGAGTAGCTGGTAGAGTGCTGTGTTTTGGATTTAGGATGAGCATAAAGCTGATAACACAGTGATGTTTCAGTTGTTGCTAAGCAGTGTTTATACTAAGTCAAGGACTTTTCAGCTTCTCATGCTGACCTGCCAGCAGAGGCTGGTAGTGCACAAGAAGCTGGGAGGGGACACAGCAATGACAGCTGACCCAAATGAGCCAAAGGGGTATTCCATAGCATATGATGTCATGCCCAGTATATAAACTGGGCAGAGTTGGCCAGGGGCACTTCAGCTCGGGGATTGGCTGGGCATTGGTCAGCGGGTCGTGAGCAATTGTATTGTGCATCACTTGTTTTGTATATTCTATTATTAGTAGTATTACTGTTATCATCATCATTAATTATTTTCCCTTCCTTTTCTGTCCTATTAAACTGTCTTTATCTCAATCCATGAGTTTTACTTTTTTTTTCCAATTCTCTCCCCTATCCCATTGGGTTGGGGGGAGTGAGCAAGTGGCTTCATGGTGCTTAATTGCCAGCTGGGGTTAAACCACAATGGCCTTGCTTGCTCCTGTCCTAAGGCTGCAGACTGGGGCAACACTTCTGCAGCAGCATTTAATAAGGGATATTTATCCCAGGCACGAGTCTGGCAAGAAAGAGGGACCTTGCAATTACCAAAGGCAGGTGCTGGGAACTGCAGAGAAGGTGACTCAGCTTACTTAAAATTGCCTGATGTTTGCTGGCAGGGACAGGTTCATCTCCTATGTCAGCCCCCACCTGAGTCAGACCCATGGCAGACCCCCAGGAGGGGTGCCACTTGCATAGCAGGTGCCAAGAGACATGACCTGCTCAGGGTGCTCAGTGGGGTAGCTGGTCTTGCTCCCCACATCCCTGCCCACAGGATGAGCTGGCCTGCGTGGAGTCCACCTGTAAGTATATATGGGGGAGTAAGCCCCCAGTCCCACAATGTGGATTATTGTTGCTGTTTAGTTAGAGAGGAGCTGAAATTACAGATCAGGTGGTGCTTTAAATTGTTTGTTGGGAATTGAAATCTCTAATAAGCACCATCTGTGTGAAGTTCAACACCCGAGCTCTTGTTGCAGAAAGCCTTTTGCTTTAAAACCTGTTTTCTTTCAAAAGAGAGCTGAAGGAATGTTATTTAATGTATGTGTTTGTTAACCCCAGAGACTGCTGCCTTCAGTGAGTTACAGCCCCATGAAACTAAATTAGCTCAGAAATAGTGCAGTAGGTGTTTGTCATCTTTATCCAGCATCATATGGGTTGGTTTGCACTTTTATTTTTTCCTTTTCTTTTTTTGGGTGGCACAGACTTACAGATTGCACTAGACTTCACTGGCCACTGCCACTCTCAGATAGGAGCGATGATGATACAAGAGATGGTTATTCTTGTCTCACAGACAGCTTTTATTTAACAGTGTTTGTACTGGCACTCATTGAACAAACCAAAGTACAGCTAATAAGGGTCACAGCGGGTTGTATAGGTTTCCATCTCATTCTTGGAGCCTGTTAAATCATCAAAAGGGGATGACCTCCGTGTGAGTTTAATGCTCATGGATAAGAAATACAGCAATGCATGACCTCTACCACTGCCTGTGGAGACCAAGCTACACTAGATCAAACCAAGCTGGGCTAGGCATGAATGTAACTAGGATGCAGTTCTGGCACAGCACGGTGGTGAGGTCCTCCAGGCACAGAGCTCTCCCCTGCGGCCAGACCTGCCATGGGGCAATCGCAGAAAGCACATGCAGTTATCTGCAAAGTTATCTTGCAGTCTGCATAGTTTCTGGTACCCGTACCTTGGGCACTTGGGGCCCAGCCACGAAGACTGCTGCAATTACCCCTGCTCCTGAGAGCAGCAGAAGGAAAGCTTATAGTGCCCTCTCTTGGAAGAAAAAGAAACTCTGTCCACATCATACATAGCTTTAAAGGAGGTCTCCCAGCAAACTGAGCAGAAGAAAATGAGCTTGCATAGGTGATTTATTTTCCAGTCCATTTGGAGTACAGGTTCATGGTACATTTAATCCAACCTAAGTATGGGCTGCTGCTGGAAAGGGTCGCTGCACTGATCCGGTGGAAAATTTATCATTCTCTTTGGTGGTTTAGTTTCAGCAGACTTGCAATGCAATTGAATGCATGATAGAGCTGACATCTGACATGGCAACATATATTTGAAGGACACGACTATACCCCTTGGTGTCAAGAGTACAAGTGACAGCATCAAAACAAGTGTGACATCCTCCTGCCCTCAGAAGCTCTTGTGCATGTTACTGTAAAGCACTCCATTTCCTTAATGCTGATTTACTGGGTTTCTTCACGTCTTGCAAGAAAAGCAATATCATGCAGATGATAATGCAAATAGGCTGTGTCAGGACAAAGAGATTTCAGTTCATTTTTGGTTTGTGATCATTAAACTGCTGGTGAGGAGAAGTTGTTATCCAGCCTTTCTGTTTCATATGAGGAGGCTCCAGCATAGATTTATCCCATTGCAGAAATAAAAAAGGCTATTTTTAGTGAATGGTAGTTTTAGAAAAGCCATGGTCTTGCCTAATGTAAATAATGCCTCCGTATACTTTTAAAAAATAGTATATCAGCCCCTGGGGCTTGCTAATGCAAGATTATTTCTAGTACTTGGGTTTTTTGTTCAGAATCCAATGGAGATCTGCCTAAAAAATCTGCCCACTGTATGTTTTGCTGTGAATAATGATGCTGGAATAGACTTGTAAACAGCTGAGGCTCTGAATTGTTCGCAGGTTTTGGATGCTAAGCCAACAAACCTAACTTCCATCAGACATCAGTTTTGTCAGTGAGCAAAAGTAGCAAAATACCAGTATGGCAAAAAACTGAGATCTTTGGGTGCTTAGCTTTCTATTGTATTCACACAGGGCAACAGGCAGGCCTCCGAGGCACATCTCTGTAAGTAATATATAAGATTACAAGAGCACACACAGCTGCCCTCCTCCTGAAAGTCAGGCTGCTTTCTCCCCAGTTCCATATCAAAGCAAAGTCATGCTGATAACCCTACTGAGGAAGTCTTTGTATACCAATGAGGCCTTTCCCCACCACTGGGTAGGCAGCAGCAGGGTTCTGATGGGTTGACCCTGGCTGGACACCAGGTGCCCACCAAAGCCACTCTATCACTCCCCCCCTCAACTGGACATGGGAGAGAAAATACAACAAAAGGCTCTGTCTGGCCACTTCCCGGGAAGTAGGGCTTCAGTACCCGTAGCGGTTTCTCTGGAAGACAAACGTAGATTAATTCCAACACCCCCCCAAGCTTCCACCTCCCTTTAGTTAGCTTTTATAGCTGAGCTGACATCATATGGTATGGAATATCCCTTTGGTCGGTTTGGGTCAGCTGTCCTAGCTATGTCCCCTCCCAAGATCTTGCCCAGCCCCAGCCTGCTGGTGAGGGGGGAGAATGTTGGAGAGACAGCCCTGATGCTGTGTGAGTCCTGCTCAGCAGCAGCCAAAACACTGGTGTGTTATCAACACCCTTCTAGCTACCAATGCAGAGCACAGCACTGTGAGGGCTGCTATGGGGAGAATTAACTCCATCTCAGCCAGACCCAATACAAAGATACACCTTCATATTCACTTGATGGTCAGGCTGCCTCCGGTGTGCCCTTGAAACCAACACAAAAATGCAGGCACCAGGCAACTCCTGGGAGAAACAGTGATCTACATATAATTGAACAAAATGTGATTGGGCAATAGTTATTAGAGGTAACACTGATCCCAAACTCATGTTTGTAAGCGTCTTTGTCAGAGTGCTATTTGCATTGGCTTTCTAATGCTTCCCTTCAATAGAAGCTGGTTCAGACCAATAGGTCACTTCTCCCAGGGGGACAATCCTCACTGGGAAGCTTAAAATCATTATTTAGCCAGAGATGAGCCCATTGAAATGCAGTAGGTGGACCAGCTCGGAGGATTTCCAGCAGGCTGGTTTGAAGGGGGAAGCTGGAGGAATGAGACAGGAGGGTAGAGGTGGCACATTCAGACTACCCAAAGTAATCCTGGAGACACCTTCACGGTGGCCCTGGCTGCCTCACGACATGTGACACAAATTTAGCCTCACAGGGACCCTGGGAGATAGGAAAGCATGTTACACACAGGTAATAAAAATAAAAATTCTTAATTTTTTTCTTATTTAAAAAGAATGAGATAAAGAAGCACAACCTGGACAGGTGTGGAATGGCCTAATAGATAGGAGCAAATAGTTGTTGGTATGACTGCACAAGGGCTGTCGGGATGGAAGAATTACATCTTTTTTAAGGACAGAAAGAAAACTTGGAGGACGGATGAGCTAAAAAAAGACATGTCAGAAGCTGGTTGACTGGCTTGGGAAAACTGGTGTGTTCTTTAAAATAAATCTGCATCAAAATTTGGTCACTGTTGAGTGACCAAACACACACACATACACACAGAGCATTTTATTTCCTAAGTTATTAACTGAACCCTTTTATACATGTTGTTATTCTGTTTTGTAACACAAGTTTGAGCCCTTTGTAGATGCTTTGGACAGGATTAAGTAGATTTGCTCTTTGGATCATCTTTTGGACTTGTTTTCTTTAGTGGAGGAGGATGTAGCAAGTGGCCTTTTAGGCAGTGCTGCAGGAAGACAAGTGTCTGTAGGTCCTGCCTGGAAGTGGGGAGGAGAAGCACGGGCTGTAGGAAGAGACAGTTTGGAGGAACTACCTACAGAAGTCAATTTTTGAGCCCATGTTTAAGATGTCAGCCTTTTATGCAGCTTCTTTAACAAAGGGTCAGTGCAATTTCACAAGCATCAGCTCTGTAGCTGCACTACATACAGGCTGCAGACTGTTTCGTGTTCTGCATGTTTCTTAGAAACTCAGCTCAGTTAGATCCCTTTGAAATCAACCTGTTGTTAGGTTTTGCATGGAAAAAAAGTCCCCTGTACCATGCATGTCTTCTGCAAAGAGATGCCGGATATGTGGTCTTCTGGTTTAAGTTTTCCATGCAAAGAGGTTTGGTCATTAGGTAGAACAGGGCACAGGCATGTATGTACCCTCTTGCAGCATGCACTTTCCTATTTTGCAAGCCTATCAAGTGCTTACATAGAGAAGGTATTACCTCAAAGAGTTTTTAATGGACTCATAGATGACTTTTCATCTTTAATGCTGGGTTACTGAGTATCAACGTTGTAATTCAAAATGTTTGCTCAGAAAAGTTCCTTGGGTGAAAGATTGCTGTTCTATTAACATTTATTTCAAACTAATTTAATGACCACAACTTAAATTTATGCTTTCTCACACAAAGAAACACCAGAAAATTACCCAAAGGCTATCAGGAAATGAATACATAGGTTCAGTATAAACTGAATTACCCCAAGAGCATGGATGTCTTCTTTCTCACTCACTTTCCTTGAGCACCTACTTTTAGCCACCGGGAGAGGAAAGATATTTTGCTCTATAGACCTTTGGTCTGATGACACCCAGCCAGAATTTTAATAATACTGATGGAAACTAGAGGGCAAGCCTGGCTCCAGCCACCCTTGAAACACTTTTGGCAGGTCACTCCCGTTCACCAAGCGGAAGAGTTATTCCTTATTGCTGGGGCTGCTTCAGTTCTCCAGTGAGTATAATGCAATGGGGTCCGATTGGAGCCCTGCTGATTTACACCCACTGAGCCAGCGGTGCTTTATATCAGTTTACAAATTTATGGCTTGTCCTCTATTATGTTGACTAAGATTTTTGCCTTGAAATATGTAATAGGGACACTCTTTATATTGAAAACATAAATATATGGAGAGCCACTGCTTACCCATAGGTGTGAGAAATTAGTGTTTGATAAACTTGTAGTGATAATTTATAACAGCATTTCAAGAAAAGAGGGAGAATGATTTATGTGGTATAAATGCCTTCCCTCCAACGTAGTATTACTCTACAATAAATATTTTAACACAGGTTAGGCTAAAGAGGCTTCTTCGCTGTGAATTTGCTCTTTGCTGGGGAAATGCATTGTTTTTTCATTTTGCAGGGACCTTGTACCTTTAGAAAATTCTCACTCTGTGCATTGTCTTGTCCTCATGGAAACTCTCTCAGTAACACTGCTGATTTGCTCTAATGATGGGTTTCTGTCATAGTGCGCTGGATGCTTTTTATAAAGAAGGTGCATTTCACCATGTGGAGAAGCAAAGCAGGCAAACAAAGCAGCAGGCAATCAAGTAACTAGCAGTGGCTATTGGCATCTTCTCAAGGTATCCTCATGTCTCAGCTATAAACACATTCAAATGTGTAAATGCCCCAAAACATATTTTTATCAATATAACCTGTTTCATAAACCTACTTCTATCAGGTATAACATTTTCCAGTACTACAGTGGTCTACCTTAATGAAAGCTTAATAAATTAGGCACATCAAGATTGCTGGCAGAATAACATTAGCTAATTTTATTGAATACGAAAATATACTAACTTGTGTGATGAAGGAGACTGCTGTTTGCCTTGTTCCATGCTTCAGTTCCTGTGGAAGCATGTGTGGTAAATGAAGAACGACCTAATGAGTTTAATGAAGAGAAGGGGAAGTTTCTTTACTGAAAGAGCAGAAAGCTCTGAGAATTAGACTCAAAGCCTATTCTTGCTGCTGAGCTCTTGTGTTTACATGAACAAGATGCACTAGTGCAGACTGTTTAGCACTGGGCTCTTTACTCTAAATACTGTCATTTTGTATGGGAATTCATGGAAAGAAGGTTTTGTCAAACTTGCCAGTGGCAAAGCCGCTGTCACACACCTTTTCAGTCTTGCAAGGGTAGGATGTCTTATGCTAAGCAGAACACCAGTGTGGGTTGCCTTTGTAGATGAGAAGAATTAGTCTCAGAGATCTTGTTCAATAAGCTTCGTTTCCTGGGTTGCAAGGTTAGGTTTCTGTTGCTTGTTGAAGTCAAGGAGAAATGCTGATGGACTTCAATGTTATAAACAGGGAGGTTCTTCCACTTGGCCCACAGGGGTGTTTGCTGGTGGTCTGCAACGTGGCACTTGACCCCAGCCTCCTCTTACGCTAGCAGGCACCTTCAGCAGTGCTGGTCCATGGGAGAGATGGCAGCACAACAAAAGGCAGCAGCAGGTACACTGACAAAGCGCAGTGGGTAACTCGCCACTGAAAATCTGGCAGCAAACTGGATTCTTAGCAAACCACTTCAATGCAGCATGCAAAACAAAGAAGCTGTCAGAAATCCCTCCTTCATAATCATCAGCATGTTTAGCATTTAAAAAAAAAAAAAAAAGAAAAAAAGAAAAAAAGAAAGAAAGCTTTTCATCTTCAAAGTCCTTTACAAACATTCACTAATTAACCTTCCATGTCTCAGTATTGCAGCTATCGTGGGAAGGGCCTCAGGGGAAATGGTAGCAAGGTTTCTAAATATCCCTTTAAGATGTCGATTGAAGCACAGATTGCTTTTTTTTTTTAACTCACCGCTGAATGCAAAGCACTTCTATAAATACTTCAAATAGCACTAACAATGCTATTGAAATGTATATCTGTGTATACAACCTGTGTAAAAAGTTATGCATCATTTATGTCCCTCTTAAGCCTTTAAAACATGACTAATGGCACATTGGCCCTCTCTGCTGGAGTGAATTTCTCTAGGTGAGTCTGCAAAGACTCACATACATGATTAACTTTGTAAAGTAGTCCCACAGAAGCTCAGTGAAGCTGTTCCTGGTGTAATATGAGCATGCAACATTTGCATAAGCAAAGTCATAATGAGTATAAATTGGCAGTTTGGACCATTACTCTTGTTGGCATAGACAGGCCTTTATGCACAGGTAGGTCCTTCAGCCCTGCTGCCGTTACTACTCTCACTTTTTTTTCTGGGCATCCTTACATCCTGGGGAGACAACTTTGTGGCTCACTTGGAAGCCCAAGCTAGAGTGTGCCCCAAGAAGCCTCATCGCAGCAGGGTTTGCTGCCATGCCACTGAGAAAAGCATCAATCATTTGTGCATGTTATAAAAGCTGAATTCAACTCACTAGCTGATGATTGTAATCCAAAAGGTAAAACTGTAGTAAAATCTGTATTTTTAAATGACACAATTCTGTATATATTTCCTCTTACATTTATGGACATCAAAAATACTGTATGGCATAATGTGAATCCCTTTATGAAAGCTCAGAGAAATAGACTTCTAAGTGGCTGGGTCTCTTTTACAATGGGATTTTGAATAACCAGATCACTTAGGACCCAGTTCTTCAAAGTACACATACACTTAGACATTTAGACTATAAATTTAGACTTAGACAGTCTCCTAGCAGATGGATTACCATCTGACTCCCACTGCTTTCAAAATGTGGTCCTGATTCATTTATGGAAAGTTTTCTTTACTCTTTTCTCATAAACCTTCTTAAGCTGTCTTGGGAAAGTGGTCACAAAGTTTAGTTTCCCATCGTTGGCTACAGTAAGGTCTAAGAATCCACCCAAAATCAAATTCTGAGTAATGTGTTCATAGGAAGCATTTCTTCCTGCTCTGAACTAAACTCTAGATGATTTATGACTTTTTCTCATAGATTTTGTTGCCTGATGCAGTTGTGACTGCTTTAGTGTCACATGACTTTGCTGAAGACTATATTACTTAGTTCATTTCAAATGCAAATTTTTAAAGGCTCTGCCATGATAGAGTCCATGCTTGTCTTCAGTTTTTGGGCTTCTGTGGTGGCCACCATGACACAGTGACCAAATAATCATAAGCAGGCATCACTGACAATTAAACAAGAGCAGCAGGATTTGCTATTTACTAGTCCAGTTGCAATTTTTACCAGTTTAAGCAGTTTGTCAGTCAAAGGAAACTGTGCAAGTGGAAAACTAGATCCATAAAGTCACAGATGAGTAACTGAAACATCAGAAACTTTTCTTTGAGCATGGTTTGCCAACAGTATTGGAAGCAAAGCAAAGTTGTCTAAATGGGGTAGGACCTTTTCAGTTTTGTGGTGTGGAAATGGTTGCAAGACACACACTAAAACAGCAAATGTGCTACCATAAATGGGATTTTTCTCTTTAACTTTCCTGCAGGAAGAAGGGTACATCTGTTGATACAGATGAAAGCTTTTATGCAGGCCTGCACAGAGGGACATCGAAGTTCATTATATTCACTTTCTGAAAGGCAATCTTCACATCTTTTACTTCTTTGTAAAGTATAGCTATTATTTGTTTCCGTCATACAAAGGCTTTCCTCATCTTTCAGGGTAACTTTCAGCACCAGAAAGTTCAAAGAGAGCTTGAGTTCATGTTGCATGGCAGAAGGGCACCTCCTTACCTCTTATAAACCTACACCATCCCTTCCTTCTGCAAAGCTCTGTGGGACTACTGAAGCTCCTACACTACCAGCACTTTTTCCCATGACAGTTTTTTTCCACAGCGGGACTGTTTTGCCGAACTTACAGGCTTGGCCTGGAAGTTAGCAGTGCTAATATGTACTGGTTGGGTATCTGGGGATATTTGAGTTAAAGTTCCTGCCCTGATGTCCTTTAAAACTTTCAGGCCTTGAATAAGTCCATGCAATTTTTGATCCACTGCTTCAAAATTGCAGAGCTACTGTTTCAGAAAGCTTGGTACTGTACCAAGGATTATGCTGATTTCCCCCTGTGCAACAAGGAGCAAAATACAGCAAAGTTCAGAGCCCTGTCTTTACTCTTTCCTCTAAGTGATTAAGTGTTTTGCTATCAGATGTATGCTAGCACAAGCACTGTATGTTTCCTACTGTCTCATCAGCTTTCAGAATCTCACATTATCTACATTATCACTTTGGGGGCTTTTTTTTTTTAAAGCCTCTCCTTCCCTGTTCTGTCCTCTCCTCTTCCAGTCCTTCAAGTGGTAGGTGAATGCCCTACCTGCCATCAGAGATGCTACCTGTTTATCAGCAGCACACACTGTGCATAGCTACACATCGCAAAGACAGCCTACTCAAAAAGAAAACAGTTTCAGGAGAAAATCAAATCAGTGCTAGTTCTGAAAAAAATAAAGCCTCAATAGTAGGAGATGAGACTAGATGAGCTTCTTAAGAGCTTACTTCTTTCATCTATTGAGGACACTTTATCTGGGTATTTACCAATAGCTAGAAACCACACAGCGTTTCCTTTTTATTTTTTCTAAATGCTCCATCTGTTTATATTTAAAACCAGAGATAGAAAGAAAGATAAATATTCACAGAGAGGTCGGGAAAACCCATGGAACTGGTAGGGGACTAGGATGAATTTCTAAATTAGTGGTACATGGCTGCTTTGAATTGGTGTTTGCTGAAAGCTGTCTTCTGACAACTGTTTGACGTACATGAAGTAGGTAGATGGATTCAGTTTAATTGTTGGAATAAAAAGCTGACATCACCAATATGTTGGATCTAATCATCACAAAGACAGACCTGCCTATTTATCCTAGGAAGTAGACCTAGGAGACCTTAGTACCACAGAAGCTTGCAGTGTGTGTACTTGAACAGGAAAGATTTCAGCCTCTGCAGCTATGAGAATACAACTTTCTGTGAACATTAAGATCAATATATGATCAAAAAAGTATACCCATTATGCCCACATCTAGGGTGGGAATCGAGGCATCAATCCACTCTTTCCTTTTTCCCATCCTGCAACAGTTTTGGCTCAGAAATATCTGAAGCAGTGTGAGGAAACTCTTCTGGTGAGAGGAGCACACCTCTCCTCCCCATCCCACCTTGCTAGGCTTGGGCTGCTCAATCCGTACCACTCATGCCAGCAACACCTGGTCCTCTTGTTCCACTTGACACTTCATCTGTCTCATTGCAACTCAAACAGCTCAGTATAATCCTAAAAAAACACCTTCTGCATCCATTATCATATTACTTGAGAAAGAAGCACCTCTCTGGAAATGTCCCCCAGGGCTTTTCTTTTTTCTCTCACTCCACTCTCACCACTCATTTCTGTTACATGACCAAAGAACTCCTCCTGGCCAAGACCAGGGAAGTTTTCCTGACCAAAGCTAGGAAAATGTTGGAGGGTTTCTTTTCTTTCTTTTTTTTTTTTTTTTTCCTTTTTCCTCCTTAACATTCTCAGTCTACTTGCTGTGTAGGCCACAGTGATCTTCTTTACCTTATGGGACCCAGTACCCTCTTCCCACCTTTCCTTCACCTCCTCAAACCACCCACCAGCTCTTTGGCTTCACATTCCTTCCCACTCTCCGACCTCAGTGCTGTGCTTTTTCACATTTACATGTAGCCCCGACTAGCACCATATGCTCTTAGGGAGGGCAGATCTGACACAGCTACAAGGAGAGTGCACCCTGCTGAGGAGGAAGATCTCGTAACCAAAGCCTGTAGCTGTCTCCATCGTGTCAGCCACCGAATTCCTTGCGCTGATGTTGCCTTCTCCCCTCAGGGCTGCTGTTATAGTAGCTTAAACAGAACCCATTGTTTAGTCAATTCCTAGCTCAAACAAAATTCATTGTATAGCATTAATAGAAAGACTTGCTAAAGCCTTAGGCCACAAGCGGTGAACTTATGCTGAACTGCTACTTAGTTACATGAAGGGATGCCCCAAGAATGTGCACCCTATGAAAAAATAAGGTAGCCACATCTGTCAGCAAGAGCTGCATCCCCAAGATAGGAAAAGGAATGGCCTGCCTGGAGACAGAAAAAGGATCCAATGAAGAACAAGAAGACCCCCACACCCAAATATTACTATTGGACTGAACTGTCATGTGAGGGGAGGGGAACTTCGATTGTAAGGGTATAATTGCCCAGAGGTTTCTTTGCTCGGGGTCCCTCTCTGGAGACACCCTGCTCGAGCTGTTCTATACCGCTGTACCACTCGATAAATTCATCTGACGTACATTGTCTCGGAGACTCTGCTTTGGGAAGCCTAGGGTCGAGCCTGAGGGAAGAGGGAGCACCCAAGGGTGAGTGTGTGTGTGAGGAGTCGAAAGGGGCACCCATCAGCTCACTGGAGCTGCCTGCTGTGAAGGGACTGCGGTCCTAGCAGGTAAAGTCTTGGGTGGTGTGTGTGAGGCTCCTTGAGTGGTATGTGAATGCTCAGACAGCGGCCTCTCCCTTAACAGCTGCTTTATTGGAAAGATTTTTTTTTATTTTTTTTTTCCATGGGAAGCTGATAGCTTAACTTGCTTAATGAAGTGCTCTGCAGCCTGATTACTCTGATTTATTCTGCTTCCCAAGTGGTTTAATTCTACATCAGTTATCCTTGATTTGTCAAAAAGGGACAGTAATTGGAATGGGAGTCACAGCGGCTGCTTTAGATCAAATTATGCAAGAATTCCCCACAGCCTTCAGTGGGCCACTGTTTTTCTGTTTTCTGGCTGTATTTTTTTTTTTTCAGTGTGTGCCAAAAATGCTTATTTTTGTTGAGATTTCCAGCAAAAATAGCTCAGCAGTTTGAAACAGGAATGTTGTGTCAGAGGTGAAGGGAAGGATGGAAGGCATCTTTTAAGTAAAAACGATCTCATGCTTTTAACAGCCCTGAAAAGCAAAGCAGTTAGCCACTGAACTAGGCTTTCCTCAGCAACTGTGCTTTTAGGTATCACATGAGAAACTGATTCTGAGTGAACACATTCTTCTGCTCTGTTAGTAGGCTGCACGTGTCAGAAACCATTCACTGCACCGGACTGGATGCAACATTTACTGGGCTATGACATCTGGCCAGATGCTGTCAGGACATGTAGGCTTGTTGGGAAACCTCCATCCCCTGCAAGGCAAAGAGATCCTCCCAGCATTTCATCAAGGTAGGTGCTGATTCAGAGATGTTCCTGTGAACATCACTATGCAAAATCTAAAATAGGTCTTTCGTCACATATTGCTGCTGAGCGGGGTCTCTGAGCACAGATATCTCTCCCTCAGACCAAGTCAAGTGAAACATCACTGCTCATTAGAGCCTGGACACCTTAGGGTGTTTTCTGATGGGCTGACTCTAGTGTTAGATGAACTGGATTATCAGAAAACTATATTTGTTCAAGTTTGTTTGTTTAACAAAAGTAGAGCCCTAATTCTGTTCATGCTCAAATACTTGAAGATTGAGATGATACTAATCCAGTATTTCATAGATGTCTAATATAGGAAGTACCAATGTGGGTCAACATGCAACTTCTGACAACCATTGAATGCTTTCAATTGGGAAAATGCTGTGAGGAATTCAAGGTTGCTTATATACTGGATTTCTACATTGCCAGATCACACTTAACATTTGCATGAATGCAGAGAAGGGAAGAAGGATGAAAGGAGCATTTCCTCAGCTTTTCAAAGTGCAGCTATAAGCAGCAGCTACACTGGGAGTAGACTCAGTGCTTTGCGATCTAAGCTTACCAGTGCTGGCATGAAATGATTTTGTTGCAAAGCCATCAATGTTCTACCTGTCTTATGTATTTGTAAGCCTCCAAAAAACATTTCCTGATGCTCTCCCAATCTGCAGACCTGTAGCTCCCCTAAATTTTGGTTCTTCTATGTGGGAGACTTCCTATCCCAGGATCTCACAGCCTCAGCTCTGCCAAGACACCAAAGATCTAGCTGTCCTCAGCTCCAGATACTCCCAATAACTCCCTCTATGTTCTAGTTCTTCCATGGTAGCCCAAGACCAGCCTTCACCTTTTTTAAAGTAAGGACTTGGTAGTATTCATGATAAGGAAATGAACGTGGTTGAAAAGGTCAAACACTACAGCAAGTGGCAGTGCAGGGATATGAGCACATGAAATTTAGGAAAAACGGAATTACTAGATGGATATATTTGCACGTTGCAAAAAACAAGGTGTTAGCCTATTTTAAGATGTCTGTCTAGCACATGGTGTCTCAATAAGATTAACACCACAAGCTCAAATGATAGTAATGTCACCAAAAAGGGCATTTTCCTTCCCTGTGACAAAGTGTTCCCAAGGATCCCTGTGAAATTGCACAGCTTCTGACCAGCGCTGTTACTATGTCCAAGTAATACAGTTGAGTTCTGGCAAGATTTTCAACCAAACTCAGATCCACTCATCTTTAGGTTAGAAAATGCTCAGAACCAAAGAAAACTGAACTACAAAATGTGCTATGATCAGATACATTTTATTAGTTTGAACATGATACCGTCATTCAGTGTGGTGATGGTAGAAAACATCAGGCATCAGAAAACATCCACTTGAATACTGGGTGTAAAAAAAAATAATAAAAATTTGGCAAGCAAAACACATCTGACAATTCTGTTAAAACATAAATCTTAAGTTTTGCTCCTCCTGTACTTAAGTGAACTCCTGTCTTGAAGAAAGATGTAGAGAATATGCATATTCCCTAGTACCCTATATAACCAGTAAGTTAATTCAGTCTGGGCTTGAACACAAAATCTATTCCCAGGTTATGTGCTTGTGATTCTTTTGCATCCTGAGGCACTTGGCAAGAATCCTGACAAAGAAGGTTAAACTCAGAAGAGACTCAAAATACCTGAGGCAGTGGGTTTCTAAGCCTTGATCAACTGGAAAAGAGGGAAGCATTTCTTTTTTCAGGGAGAGAACAAAGAACAAAGGGAGGTCATTTAAGCAAAGCAAACTCAACACAGATACCAAGAATAAAAAAACCAACATTGACAAACCAGGAGGCAGCAGGCAGAAAATAGCACATCACTAATGTTGTTAGTAGAACCAAAATAGCACAGGAGTGAATTTCCACTGAACGCAAAAAAAAATCTGGGGATGGTATAGACTGTAACCAGCTTTAGCAAGCAGTGAACTCTGATTAGTCACCACCGATAGCTGTTTGGTATTGCTAAGACAGAATGGTTCCTCTAAAAGTAATGTGATGTATTTCACAGGGGAGAGGTTACAACTAATGTCAATCTTTTCCACTGGAGGTAGATCTTTTGGAGAATCCATTTTGTATATTTTACTCAATACTGTAAATTCTGGAAGTGCCACAAGCACAACACATCCCCAATTCTTTTTATCAACATGTCTAATAAGAGGCCAGGCCGCAGCAAAACAAGCTGCTTTTCTTGTTACACCAATGCCCTTCAGCTTTGACCCTGGATGAGACGGTAGCATCACAAGGATATCTGTGTGCCCATTTAGTTCTTTCTTGAGGTTGCTACTGGGTTGCTGCCAGGTGTGGAGTTAATACATACTGTCAAGATACTATGTGTAAAATGCACATCTTAACTATCATAAAGTTAGTGTGTCTTTCATTAGAAGAGGAGCAATATATATGCATTTCAATGAAAGATATTTCTGTTGGTATACTGAAGCAGTAATAAAAGCCAAAATACCTGCAGATAAGGACTGAGGCAATCGAACAGAATTTGTAACAGAGAGACAAGCAAGCCAGGATGCCTTTTTAAAACATGCTATAATTCAAAGTTAAGTTCTCCACTAGCTGCAGAAATTGCTGTGTGATGCTCTTTGGTTTGCATTACTTAGGAAGACTGATGCATAGAGGTTCATTTTAGCCATAGAAATCTGAATGTCAGAGGTGAATTGGTAAAATGTAGAAGCAAAGAAAGAAGTAATGAAAAAATATTACTTACTATATCAAAATACATTAAAACTCCTGGGTCTTCCCAATTCTTTCTCACAATACTTTTACTGTTAGTGAAATCAGGAAAGTAGCTATATACATAAGGTGTTTCTTTATTATTCAGCCGGTCTTACACAGGCATCTATTCAGAATCTTCTGTGATGATTTCAAGACACTGTTGTTTGAATCTTAGTCGCGTGAGCTCCAAAAATGCTATACAGCCAGGAAAGCACAAACCAGATTCTAACTTGTTTTGCTTTTCATTGAGAGAATTGTTTAATTAAATCCCAGCCAAAAAGATTATACAAGTTATAGGAAAGATTTAAACACTGGTGATGATGATGAAGCCAGACGAAAAAAAAAACAAAAACACATTCAGTTCTTAAATATCATGTTGAGTTTGTCAGGATTTGCAAATTATCAACATCCTCTTGTTACAAATCCTTCCTTCCTTCTCTGCAGCACTCCTGTTACAAAAGATGCTCAATTTATTGTTAGATAAATAGGGACGCTTACACTGTTTCAGAGTGCATTCTTAGAGTAGACATCTGTTCAATACCTCCTAATACGAGGAAGATAAGCTTATCATGTTCTCTGGACAATGTGCTGCTGGGTGTTGACTAAATCTCAACCCATCTTTGAGAAAATGTGAGCATAACTAGCTGTAGCACAGGCTACCTTATCATCTGGAAGTGCAATAATAAGCATCCTGGATACAGAAAACAGAGATCGCATCATTGCATATTAACTTTTCTCTGTTGAGGTGCTTGAAGTTACAGATTAAAAGGCTTTTTCTTAAATTTTAATCTTATTCATTAATGGGGAAAAGCTTGTTTGTAATATAGTAAGAAGAATACCCGAAGTTTCAAGTAAGCACTGTGCATAAATCCTTCCCTTTGTAGAGAAATAATATGTCCTATATACATTAAGCTTTTGCCTATTTTATTGTTGATGGTCAGTGAGATCTTCTGAGGCATTACTAGCAGAAGAGCTAACCAACTCTGTCCTTCAGCTAATTAAGATACCATGTCTTCCTTCTTGACAGGAGCAAAATTTTGCTTTTATTTCCTCTAAGAAAAAAACCCTGCTGTTTAACTCCTTATGTGTACAAGATAAACGTTTGCCTTGAACACTTCAAAGCCTCAGGTATTAGAAGGCAAAGATGCTAACCTTATGGCTGCTTTTTAAAAAATCAAGCGGACACATTTAAGACTTATAGGTCACTGTGCCTCAGGGTCCAGCTCTACTTCATCCCCAAGCATACACCACATGGGATTCTTGAGTCCCTGTAAACTACAGTAGACATACATCAGATATTTCAGGTGTTCTGCTTGCCTCAGTTAGCTGCAGAAAAATCACTATTTTTTTTTCCTTTCTCAGTAACAGCAGCAGTCTGCTTAAGAAAATTCCATCTGCTAAGGGACCTACCTCCCTCAGCTGACCCTTATTGCCCACTACCTATTGCTGTTCCTCTGAGGTACAGGTCAATGCGTGTGTAGTCCCGTACCTCTGCTCAGAAGAGCAAGAAGGGCATTTGCAGTCACTGGTGCTCGAGGATAATGACTCCAGATTAACAGCCAGGAGATTAATGTGGAATAAAGCAAGAACTCATTCAACCTTAATTCCCTTCACTTCTGAAGCTTTCTTAGAAAACACACTTTCCTCAGAACAGCTTCTTTCTTCCCTCCTACTCTGTGCCTTTTCTAAACAGTGTGCTATAACAGATGCCAGGGTTTCTGCTAAAGAGTGGAAACCTCGTTGTAACGGGTCTTTTGCTATCAGACATCAAGGTTCAGGATGCAGTGGGGACAGTGTGCTGGTCACTGAGTGGGAAAGGGAAACCTTTTTGCCCCAGACCATGGAGCAGCTCCATTGGCATCCCAGATACACTTCTTGCGTTGAGGGTCTCCGCCTGCCCTCCCCATGTGAAAGGAAGCGTGGAGCCCAGGCTCAGTCCCAGGACTCGTGTTTGATGCAGAGATCCCAATTTCCTGCCCTTAGAGGAGTACTGACTCAGAAGTGAGGTTCAAACAGAAGTGTATGTTGCAACTGGAAAAGCATATGGGGGAAGGAAGCCCTGGCACCACACCATAAGGCTCCTGGCTGCCATGTCCCCAAGTGGGGTGAGGGAAGCTCTGTCAGTTTTTTTGCTCCATCAGCTCAACTCCAGGGATCGGTTTAGACTGGGGTGAGGCTGCAGTGCCTGGGGGGATGAGGACCCAGAAGGGACGTTGTGTTTGCACAGACACTTGTCCTCTGCACTGCACAGAAAGCACCCCTAAGTTGGCTGGCAGAGGCCTGTGCTGGTGACACCAGCCAAAGCTTCGCCTCAACAGTGGTAGCAATCAGTAAAGCCTTCCCCCTTCAAAGCTGTCAGCAGCATTCAGAGCCACTGAATGGTGTACGTGGATCCAGCAGCTAAGGAGAGCAGTACATTTCCCAGTTTGTAGGTAACTCCTGTATTACATCTCACATCTGGGTCTCCAGAACTGGCATTCAAAACCCTAGAGCTTTTCTGATGAATGCACGGTCTGCAGCAGCTATCAAGCAATGCCCTTTGCTGCTGCTGCCTTAGAGACCTGATTGAAACCAGCACTGGCACAATCTTTACATACAGACCCTTTATTTGGGAGAGCTCTTACAAACACAGCAGGACTGAAGTAACAGTATGAAGTCAGGTTTTACATTCCCAAGTTCCCAAGAGGATTAGCGTCATAGCTCTCCAGCAACCACCATACTAGACCACGTGGTTAGAGAATACAAATGAGTAAATTACAACTTTGGAAGCCTTTACAGTCTCTGCCCTGGTTAATAAACACAGAGCAGATTTTGGGCTTAAACATATTTCTCTACTATTGCCTCCAACACTTAAGGTCTTCAAGATTCCTACAGCCTGCCCTCACCTCTTCTTGCCTTTCAGTTTCTTGTATGCTTGGTCTTTCACATTAAGGTTGTGTGCTGTCTTACCCTCCATTTTCTCTTCCACAATAACCCTAAGAATGGTCTTTCAGGGTATGCACAATTAGCCTGATTTCTGCCAACCAGGCTACCAGCTAGACCAGCCAGCTGAAGTTATTGGGATTTAATTATACACACCAGATTTAATTCTTCATGAGCCTCCCACAGTTCCTTAATTACATCTTGTTCTCCACATATCATTATTCCTTAACTGGCCCCAAATTAAACTCAGTTTAAAAAAAACATTTAATCACATTCCTTTCTTACTTGTGGCTGTCTAACATCCATATAAAACAAAAGACGCCTTATAATAGCCTTGTATATTTGAAGCTTGGAACTGAAAATTATCTGCAAAGATAATAACAGTCAACCCTGCTGTATTCCTGGTCTTAATTTAATAGAATAATGGCAATGCAAGCCTGGCAAGGACCTCCTGGGATCACACAGGCCTTTTTTGTCTCTGAAGGATAGGGCTATTATACCTAGACCAAGTATAATTTGTCTAGCTTCATCGTAAAACTCTTCCATAAACACTCCTCCTCTGTGTAGCACATTTAGGCACTGCATCACAGATAATTCCTAATAGCAAACCCCAAAATATCTCCAATGCAAATTCACTGAGTTCACCAATCTATTTTGCAAGGGTCTTTGAGAATAAATTACCACCTTTCTCTTTAACAGGCTTTTGAATACTGGATTATTATTACATCTTACTTCTAGTTATCTCTTTCCTATACCAAACAAAGAGAATTCCTTCAATCTTTTCTCAAAAGTCACGGCTTTGGCTTTTGTTTTCTGTCCATGTTTTCTTTAGCTCCTACCTTTTTGAATTCCCTCCTCTGGAGTTCTCCCAGTTTGGCAACACTTCAGAAAGTGTGGTGCCCAAAACTGTTCAGTGCCAATGTCGGCATCCCAGGGCCAAGCAGGAAAGGATAATTACCTTGCATATGTTACCTACAACACTTCTGTCAGCACCACACAGCATGAGATTTGCTCAGTTTTGTAACAGTATCATGACAATTTCATTCGTCATGACTCTATTAGAGCAATCACATCGCCTCATTCCCTGTTTTATAATTTATTTTTTAATTTCTCTTTCCCAAGGGTAAGTGTTTGTATTTGAGTACTGAATTTTCCCTTGTTGGTTTTGGGCCTTTTGTGCTGTTTCTCAATATGGTTCTGAATTTTGATCCTGCATCTCAAAGAGCCTGTAATCCCTCCTAGCCTCATGTTTTTGAAAACCTGCGTGTTTCGTGATTCGAGCTGTTAATGAAAATCCTGAGTAGAAATATAATTTCTGCAGAGCCCTGTTTTTAACACCTTCCCAGTTTAACAGCAAACCACGTGAGTATGTGCTCACTGTATCATGACTCTGGGCAGGCATACGTTTCTTTTGTTTTTTTAAGAGAATGTTAGGCAGGACCATGTCAAAAGCCTTAGCACAGTCAAGACGTATCTACTGCTTCTCCTTTATCCATGAGAACAATTATCCTGTCAAAGAAGGAAACAAGGTCAGTTTTACATGATTTATTCTTAATAAATCTACTCCTGCTGTTTTTATTAGTTTATTATTCTCTAGGTACTTTATACATTGATTCTTCAATAATTTAGTCTTGTGTATCTTTCAGGATAACACAGATAGACTTGTTATCTCCCTGAACCTTCCTGTTCCGCTTCTGAAGGATGGGTTCTGTAGGTTTTCTTCTAGTTCCTAGAGAACCTCCTCCTCTTTTGTTACCAATAAGTGTTAATGGTTCAGATACTGCTTCATTTTCTTAGATATTCCAGGGTAAACTCCACCAGGCTACTCTAACTTTAATATATGTAACACATGAAATATTTTCTAACCTCTTCTTTCCCTACTCAGACTCGTGCATCTGTGCTCTTGTAAACAACCTAATCGCTTTAGGCATTTGCTCACAATTTATGTCATGCCTGAAGCAAAGATGTCAATCTTGGCTTTCTCATCATGGTCTATTATTTGCAATCCTCCTCTATTAAGGAATGGGCCTGAATTTTACTTTGCCTTTTTCTGCTCTTATAGCGTTCATACAATCTTTTCACGTTAATTTTTATCACTCTCAGTAGTAGTAAGTCATTGTGTACCGTATCTTTCAAGGATCAACCACACACTTTGGTCTACTTTTATTCTACTCAGCTTTAGCCAGATGTCCTTGTTCCTAATTTGTAAATAAATAATTTTTTAACATTCAAGACTTCAAAAAGCTTCTGCTGCAGCTATTCCTTCTTACGCTGGTTTCTTTCTTCTTCATAGCACAATAATTTGCTGTTGTGTCTTAAATACAGTTTCTTTCAGTAATTGCTCTCTCTCCTGCACTTCTTTATCCTTAAATTATCTTCCCAAGAGAATCTACTTACAGACTCCCTGAGTTTATCAATGTCTGCTTTAATGAAGCCCATTATCTCTATTTTGCTTCTCTCATGCTGTCCTTTTCTTAAAACAGTGAACAATGATCAATAGCTTTGCAACCATTTCATCCCCCTTAGTCCCTGGAATCTATCATTTTTACAGAAATTGGGCCAGTGTGTTAAGAAACCCCTGTGTCTGAAAGCTGCTGTAGTTTCTGGTCAAACAAGAGAGATGAAAAAGCCTGCCAAGCATGTTCTGCTTGAGCCTGTATACAACAATAGTTGTACTACTTGATAAGGGTCACCATTACTCCAGAAATGTGCAAAGGTGATCCACTTAATTCTGACATGTTGTGGTAACCGAGTTGCAACACACACATGGAGAAGTAATGTTAATCCATTTTGTTACTTAAGGAAATCTAAACCAGTCAATGCAGTCATCCCAGCAGAGTTTAGATTTTCTAAGGTGTTAGCAATCGCCACTCACGTTATTCAAGCATACAAACTTCTGTACTGTATGACTTCTTAGCATCTTCATAACTGTGGAGAGATATTCATATTGCTGTCCTTCAGCCTGATGGTGAACTGCATCCAGCCCAACAGTTGTGGAGGGACTATACAATAATTGAATCATTCCTCTATTCTGTGACCCAAAATACTCTTCAAAACTAGAATATCTGAGGGAAAAAGGGGAGCGCTCCCCACATAAATTCCTTACCTGTTCAAGTTAGAAAAAATGTAAATATGGCACTATTAGTAGTCTCTTTTATGTCAGACTGACAGATTTTAAACGGCTTCCAGGAGGGCACCGCTTTCATATTTCAGCTGTCTTCTCATTATTGTTAGACCTGGAAGCTCAGTGCTGGATGACAGAAATATTTGCACAGTTAAACACCAGGAGAGAGCTATGGAAATAAAAACACATATCAGGAAACTGTCTGAATGGGGAATTCACTTCAGATAGAAATTTCCCTTCAAGCCATAAAATGGAAAGCTGCCTAGATCCATTCTATTCTAACTTTACTCTCTCTTTTCTGTCAGCCCAGTGATTTGGCTTGTCATTCCCCTGGCAGAATTTTAAGCAGGTTTAGATGTCTGCTCTCCATCCCCACATAAACACCACATGTGCAGAACTGTTAATGACAATTGGACTTTAAAAGCCTGCTGTAGGAAACCTCACCCAGAAGCTCAGTGAATGTGACAACCATCTCACTTGCCAATATACCTCCCTCAACAGGAAGTTTATGAAGGTGAAAAAAAATCTATGCCCTCTTAATCATTGGCTACTAGAAGCCTCTTATGGGTTTGTGTGGCGCAGTTTTCTTTGGTAGTGGGGGAGGGGGCTGCAGAGGTGGCTCCTTTAAGAAGCTGCTAGAAGCTCCCCCGCCTCCAAAAAGTCGGACCCGCCCCTGGCCCAGGCCGATCCCATCAGTGACGGTGGCAGCGCCTCTGGGAGAACGTATTTAAGAAGGGGAACCGGCAGTGTGTGGGGATTGGAACGTGAGAGGAACCCTTCTGCAGATACTGAGGTCAGTGAAGGAGGAGGGGCGCCTGAGGAGGCTGATGGCTCTGCAGCCCGTGGTGAGGCGG
>VYZV01011966.1:11243-24828 GCA_013401275.1 Pandion haliaetus | reverse complement strand
AAGGCCAAAGAGTTATAGACATCAGATGTACACGCTTACTGTGTTTGGTTGCTATTTCTAGAGTTACTGGAGAGGTTAAGGGGGCTCTAGCTCCTTCCTAGAGTGGTATGTGTGCGACATGAGATATAATGGCACAATTCCCTTTTCCCTTCCTATAATCGTAAAATGGATTTGAACCGTTGACCCTCAAGACTGCTGGTGTGTCAAAGGACTTGTGTAATTCCTATTATCTTTATGATTTCTGAATCTGTTGAATGGATGTTCAAATTCACTGATTTTTATTTGAAGTTCTGCTCTGAACAAGAGTACAAAGTGTGGTGTATTTTGAGTAATCAGTTGCATGGTGGCAACCAGCACCCGTCATTTATCTGAACCCTTCCCTTTTGAGATGTGTTGTAATCAAACAGGAACTTGCCTTCCTAATGAGGTAATTTCTCCTTCTCTAGTAAAAAAAAAAATCATAAATGTAGATGTGTTTAACATCAGACTAAGCCTTCTCTGATCTGGTTTGTTCCAGCTGCTATCTGGGAGCAGGCTGGGGAAGCAAGAGGTGGAAGGAGATCAAGCACTGTTCAGAAAACAGTAGCTTGTTCTCAGGGTAGGCTGACACATAGCCCAATTGTGTAATGCCATTTTTCTGATGACCACTGCATTGTGGCTCTTGGTTTGGCAGGTGGGGAAGCCCTGCTGGCTTCCATGTCCCTAGAGAGTTTCTCTTCTGGCTGTTCCTGGATAATTAAGATATGGGTGGCAAGTGATGTATGTCTGAGGCTTTCTGTAGATGATGGAAAACACATTCAGGAAATACTTTTGGGTGGCATAAGGTTTGTGTACATCACTGTTTTGTCAGAATGATTCAATTATCTGATAATGATAAAGCTTTTCCTATAGCCCAGGAAGGGAAGAGGGTTTTTTGTTTCTTCTTCTTTACCTCTGTAGTAGATAAACTGTGCTACAGGTAAACCTAGACCTTAAGCTCTATTTAAATATATAAAATAGGTTTTAATAAATGTGTTAATAGAGCTGATCAATAAGTGATACTGTTTAATAAAAAAACTAAAAAACATTTTTTATTGTTGTTCCTGATGGTCCCACTGAAATGTAGAGTCATCCTGCAAAGGGATGTCATGAATACTCTTTCCCATGGAAGTTAATAGGGCAATAAATTCTAGTTAATTGACTATTTCCACATTCCATAGGCTTAAGGGAGTAATCAGTAGTGTATCTTCCCATACAGTATGCTGAATGAGAGAGAAATGTTGGCAAGAGTAAAGTATCCTCTGCTATATTTCATATATAGCATCTATGTAAACTTTTCTTGGTCAAAACTAAAAGCAAGCAATATGTAAAACCAAAGATTTGTTTCTTCACCTTCATGCATGAGCTGAAGCTGCCGAGCTACTTTTACTTGTCCTCTTTGTGTCTAGCTCTTTCTTTCGGGTAGTTGTTCTTTAATACATCACTGTATTTAACAACCTCCTCTCATGATAAAGCATGCCAATCCTAATACTGTTTTGGGCAGAGGTGAGAGCAAGAAGCAGGAGGAAGGGCATTTAGGCAACTTGCCTTCCATGTGGTGATCACAAACTGGGACATCCAAAGAAGTCTTGGATTTAAGAAGAAAACGTGAATACATCATAGAGGATGTGATTGAGCTCATCGTTAAAGATGATGGCTTGGCTTTGACTTGATTGTCTCAGATATGAGCATTTATTTTCCTCTAGCTATTTCTGCCTCCATAGTGCCCCAAAGGATGTGCAGGGACCTTGTGATGAGGGCAAGCACCTGTAACACGGGGCTTGTAGGTTCACTGTGCTGTCTTCGTCTATAATGTCATCTTGGTACCAGGACCCTGAATGGAGTGCTGGCCCATGGAGTGGCAGCAGATGGTTGTCTTCTGTTTGCTTCTATTCGCCTTTTACTCAGCTCAGAGAAGCTTTGCTTACTGTATTAAGAGCCTGAGATAAGAGGCAACATATAATTGCATAGTGTCAGAGTGTCCATAGCTGTTCTTCATGGGACTTTAAAGCATCCGCAGATGGTTTTTGTCTTAATGTAGATACTAGTAACTTACTCTAATAGGTAATCAGAATGCATTACATGGGACACACTTAAGATGAACCACCTTGATGCTGCTCATTGCTTTATGTAGTAATTATTCCCTAGTTATTTTTTTGTTTGGTTGTTTTTTTGCTTTGTGTTCCTTTTTTTTCCAAACAAGAAAGTGGAGCAGACAGTTTGCATTCTTGGATTCTTTCCTTTCCTAACTCACTCCCTTTCTCCTGTCTCTGTTTTTCAGGTCAGTGCTCAGTTCTCAAAACGGATCCAGGCAAAAATCAAGGACCTTCTGCAACAAATGGAGGAAGGGCTGAAGACAGCAGATCCACATGACTGCTCTGCCTATACTGGCTGGACTGGTGAGAAAGCTAGAATTTGAATGAAGTGTGTTTGTTAAATGATGTGATTGGGCTTATTCACAGGAGGAGGTTCTGATATTCTCACAGGAGCGGCAGAAATATTCTGATACAGGCATTTGTGTGAGTTGGTTTCTTTTAACTCTGGACCCTTGGTCACTACTGTCTGGAATGACTTCCATTGACTTCAGCAGACAAAGTTACAGAGAGATAATTGGCTCTTGTATATGGAGATACTTGTCTTGCAAAAGGAGGGGATTTTCTATGGCTGCTCTTTCAGCTTACCTCTTGCTTCTTTAAGGTTTTCTTAAAATGAGTTATTTTCACCTTTTTCTGTTCAACTGACTATTAGTTAGCAATTGTCTAATGGTAACGACATCTTCTAATCATTGTGGGTGGGAGGTGTTCCGTACCCAGGAGCTTGGAGCCTTAAAATCTGGAATATGGATAGCTTGGCTGTGCTTGTTCTGTCTGTACAAAAATGGTAAAATGCACATGAGGAGGGGGAGTGTGGAGATGGGGTTGCAAGAGTGTGAAGTTCATGAAGGTAACAGGCATGTGCAAGTGCTAGTTATTGCTAGGCACTATCGTTCATATAGCATTGCATCACTGATGCTATCCAAATGTGAATAAGCCCTTCTGATCCTTTAGGCAGAGCCTGCAGTTGTCAAGCCTGATGTGGCCACTGCTTTTCAAGCTGCCAAAATGCTTTTCCATCTAGGCCTCTTAAGTGCCACTTTGCTATTACAATGGCATATTCTATTCCTGCTCTGTCTAGCTCACGCTTCAGGCACACTTATGCTTTTAGCACAGCATGTTTGAAATGTGCCCTGAGGAGATCTGTTCTTTTATCTTTGTGTCATGAGGGGGAGCAGCTTGGAAAAACTCTCCAGGCTTTGCCTGTGCTCAGGCTTAATTCTGGCAATGAAAGGGTAACGTTTCTTTGCTTTCTTCTTGATGTTTTGGTACAGATGGTGCTGTGGGTGGATGGGTAGGGAAGTTTTAGACAACTCAGACTTAAATGGTAGATGTGTTTCAAGGTCTGAAAGTGAGCGGCTGCTAAGTGAGTGCAGAAGATCTCCAGTGGTGGGCTTTCTTGCACTGACATTACAAAATGGCTCCTGGGGAGCTGTGTTCTGACACTGTGACTGACAACTGAAGTTACGGCTGATAAACCAGAGCATGCTGAAAATGAGTCATAAGCTAAAAGCAACACAGCCATCATCAGCTGAAACAAGAAGATAGATGAGCAAGTAATGCAATCTAATAAGAGTGGGGTTTTTCCATCCTGTAGAAGGATCACCAACTATGTCTATTCCAAGTTGTAAACTTCTTTCAAGGCTCCTGTGGAAGTGACCCTGAATAAAAATATTTAAATGATCTGGCTTTTAAAATACTTAGAGCAAATACTTTCTCCCCAAACTTGCTCTTTGCAGCATTTTGCTAGTGTGCAAATCAGAAGGTAAAAGCAATGCTGAAAACAACTGCCCTGCTTGTCATGTACCAAGTCTAGACAAATCTTACTGGCAGTGCAGTCCTGAGCATTGGCTTGTACTTTGTGAAACATCTTTAAAATCTTGGAGCACATACTGTTGGCGCGTAACAATCATAGGGCTCATGTATGTGCCAGATGTCTTGGAGGAGCCATTTTAAGGGTGTTGGACAAGGGAGGATTGGATGAACTGGGCATCATGGCTACTTTTCTGATCATCCTTTGACCAAGCCCAGGTATCTACACGTTTGTTGCAACATACAAGAGGGTTACAGAAATCCCAGTAAGTAGCCCATAAGTTCCTGTGCCACTGCATTGGGCTAACCAAGCTCTGCAGCTGTCTTCTTGGACTCATCTAGAAAGGCCTGTTCAAAGCCAGTCGGAGAACATCTGAGGACGTATCAGCACTCTTGTGGTGCTATTCTTCTTGTACTCCTCAGGTACTCTCTGTGGAGCCAAGCGGGCCTTGTGTGTACTCAGCTTTGGTTGTGGCTCAGGAGGGTGTTCTCCCTGTTCAGAAATGAGTTTGAGATGCAGTAAGGTCTAGAGGTAAATGTTTTGCTTCTGTGCATGTATGCTTGCAGTTGGCCAATAAACATCCACTTAGATGGATTTGTTTCACTTTCTTCAGTCTACCTTGTTGCAATTTTTAAGGTTTGATTTTTGTTTTGTTTTAATGGAAAACTGTGTAATGAGTTTAATGGAGTGAAGCTTGAAACACCTTCAAGCGTTCTCTGAGGACTTGTTCGCTTTCTGGCTTTTCCAAACCAGCTTAACTTGTAGAAGCTCACAGTCTTGTTGTGAAACATATTTAAGGGTTATAAAGAACTTGGCAAGTTGAATCCAAAAACTCATCAAAAGATCCTTCTACAAATCAAATGGAAAATAAGTAGCTTCTTGGATATGATAGATTAGTACTGTACAGTCAATGTACTTGGTCATACACATGCTTGTTAACCCAAGTTTGAGTCTTCAGTGATTTCTTCACTGAGCATTGGTGCCTGTGTCATGAATTTTGTTAATTCTCTGCAAATTGTGAGTCTACCATTGGGCTTCAGTCTGATTTTTTTTTTTTTTCTTAACTTTTCGTCACAATCCAAATTGAAATGTAATCCAAATAGATGGCCTGATGCCTTCCCATGGCATAAACTAGGACCCTTGACTGACATGTTTTAATTGCCCAAATACCTGTTCGTATTTGAGTCACTGGTTCAGAGGCACTAAAGAGGGGAATATAATATACTTAGAAGGAAGAGTAAATGAAACTATCTCTTTTTCATGTTGTTGTTCCAGGTATTGCCCTCTTATATCTGCAACTGTACCGTGTCACGAAAAACCAGAGCCATTTGCAGCGATCTCTTGATTATGTGAAGAGAATCCTTCGCAATCTGAATGGCAGAAGAGTTACTTTCCTCTGTGGTGATGCTGGGCCACTGGCAGTGGGTGCAGTGGTTTATCACAAGCTGAAAAATGACAGTGAATCTAAAGAATGTGTTGCCAGGTGAGTGATTGATGGTGGAAAAAGCCATGCCCTTAATTTGTAGAGAGCATTGGTTCAGCAACGTTAGCAAGTGAAGTTTTGGAGGGCAGGATTAAAAAATTGAGACACTTTCTCCCCTGAAATTCTCCCCATTTTCAGTAGAAGAATACAAAATAGGCTTTATCTTCATTAAAGCTAGATTACACTTGATTCATGTTTAGCGGGTTGTCTTGAGTCCTCTATTGCTGTAAGGACAGGTTGTCCTGGGCATATCTGTAGTGCATGCATGTTTTGATTTTGTCACATTGAGGTGGCATCTAACAAAAGCCACACACTTGTCATTGGCAATATGTAGTGCTTGTGCAGTATGTGATGCTTCCTGTAAAGAGTGGGTCTTAATTGTAGATTCATTACAAAACATGTACACTGCAGGGATCTGGAAACATCCAGACAGAAACGTGGTACATCGGATTGGTATGTAACAAAAGATTTAATGAAGAGGAGGTATTTGCTGAACCATCAAAGGCAAGGGCTTTAATTAGGTCAGAACATATGAAGGGTAGCCTGAAAAAATTCCAGCCCCTTTTCAAAGTAATCTAAATGTAATAAATGTCTTGAGAAATCCCATTCAGAGGTAGAGCTTCCTTGGAGAACTGACTGTCCCTTTGCTGGTACAGAGCTGATTGCTGTCCTGGTGAGGGCTGGAAGCAGTGGAGCCCTGTGGGGTTTGCATTCAGCATCAGCAATCCACCTGCTCGTGGTCCAGCAGCATACCTTAGGCTGCCAAAATTTGCAGACTAGCCTTGTGTCCTCATCATCATTCTGGTTTATGTTTGGAAATACAATTGGTCTCTTTCTAATCCAGAATTCTAGTGTGATTAATCTCTGCTGCTGTTCCTGAATACATATTTCAGTTTTGAAATGGGTGGTAGGTTTGGGGTTTTTTTTCTTTTAGAACTGACAGTAAACTTGGGCACGTCATTTTGGATGCAGCTAGGAAAGCAGTGTTGCTGTAAGGCATGAAGCACAAGTATAGCAAAATGAGATTAGCAATAAATCTTTTAGTCTTGCCTCTCCTTGGAAAGTCACCTCTAGGAGGAGGACTGAAAAGAAGGTTGGTTTGAGTATTTCTTTTCTTCCTTTTTTTTTTTTTTTTTTTTAACAAATATATTCATGACACCAGCTGAGTGGTACATTATAGATGTCAAAATGTAATCTATGATTGCACTTTTCACTTTTTACCTTGTAGCTGTCCAGTTGTATGGTTTGAATAATAAAAGTTGACAGCGAATAGTTTAAAAGAAAATAACTTAATTCTCAGTCCAAAGCATAGTTCCAAGAAGGGAATGATTATATAAAACTTTTTTTTGTGAGTGGCTTTTTCCTGGTATTAAGCAGTGACAGCATAAACAAGCCATTGGGGTCAGTGTTTTTGCTCTGGCATGATGTCAATGCTAACATTTCTGTTGAGTAATAGTGGCTGGGGGGATCTGGGAATTGAATTTGTTCTTAATCCAGATTGTCTTGCTCCCTCCCCCAATTTAAAATGTGAGCGTCTCCATGGTTTCATCTATTTGCCAATTTAATCACAAAAGATAGGAAGAGACAGGGAGTGGGCAGGAAAACAGACGCCTGCTCCACCTTAATTCTAATGCAGACTGGTGGAGTAATAGCAGGGAGTTTCTTTGGAGCAAATGAGAGTTGCAGTGGCCAGCCCAAGCTGTTTTTTCCATTGCTAAAGGCAAACAAAACGCTTGTGCGCAATAGCAGTGCCCTTTTCAAAGTTGAGCTGCTAAACGTTTGAGATGTGTTATCTAGGGAGGTGGAGTGCTGAATGGTGGTATTGGGGTTTTTTGGTTTTGTTTTTTTTCCTCTTACACATCTACAGTTAAGGGTCCTCACTTAGGTGAAATTCCCAGAGGTTCCAGGAGTTTTTCCTGTTTGTTGGGGTAGCTCTCCAGCCTCCTCCAGCCCTCGCCCTGCACCTGTACATCTGTTTCTGTCTGCACAAAAACCTGATAGTTGCACTAAAACTCACCTGGCTCTGGCTCCGAGTTGCCTGTCAGTGAGGGATGGCAGGCATGCCGAGCTCCTGTGTGTAAACTTGGCAGCCACCTGAACTGGGGATGACTGAAGGGAAGCGGTGGGGCTTTGGCACTCATTCTGCTTCTGGTTTGATTGATGGCTTGTACAATACATAGTCCAGTATGGTCTCCAGAGAAGATGCTTTCTCTCCCCACCTTCTTTCTGATGCAGGTTGTTGCAGCTCCAAAGGACAGTCCTAAGCACAGATGCTGAACTTCCAGATGAGCTGCTTTATGGCAGAGCAGGTTACCTTTATGCCTTGCTGTACCTGAATACTGAAATTGGTCCGGACACTGTCTCACAGTCTGTTATCAAAGAGGTAAGATACTCTTCTCTCTCCAGTGCCACAGCATCGGTGAGGTTGAATTGGAATCGCTCGTTCACATAATTCAAGGGAGAGGGGTGCTGGGAGAGGGGAGGGACCTAGAACCGGGAACTCAGTCTCATTTGTCCATCCAATCTCTTCCCCCTTTCCCTGCTACCCAGCTGGGACTGACACAGGCCAGTGCGGGTGGGTCCATGGCTGGCCATGGAAATGGATCTAAGAAGTAACTGGTTTTGGAGCGTTTGAGGATGAGAAATTGTTAACAAAAACCCTTAAGACATTAAGTGTGGAACTATTTAAATGGAAAGGAGGAGAGTTCAGTGTGGGGAAGATGCATGACTGTTCTGCAGATACTGGAACCAGAGAAGGCAGGTGTGGGAAAAAGTGATTAGAAATATTTATATATAAAATTTCCACTCTTAGAAATATAAGTGATTCCATCATTTAGGAAAAATTCCATTTCTACCTCAACACTCAAGTGCAAATGAATTGAATATTGTTGTCCTATCACTGTTTATTGTGGTTTATTCTGTACTGTGGTTTTAGTCATGACAAAGCAAAACCCTCTGAATCAAAGCAAGCAAGACAGACAGAAGGGGCATGTTCTCTTTCGTAGGTAATAGATGCTATTATTGAATCGGGGAAGAACTTTTCAAAGGAGGAGCGGAAAACGGACCGTTGTCCTCTGTTGTACCAGTGGCACAGGAAGCAATACATTGGAGCAGCCCATGGAGTGGCTGGGATCTATTACATGCTCATGCAGGTAAGAGCATCTTCTGTGGGCTGGGGTGAAACACCAGTGATTTCTTGTTTGGCATCCGAGGATCTTATCTTCAGCTTTCATGCATGTGCAGTGTTGTGCTGAGTGAGGGTCTCAGAATTTGGAGTTAGGCTCTGCAGCACAGAACTGCGCAGAGGTGCTAGCTCAGGCCCTGGTAGCAGAAGAAAACTGTGACTTGGGTATCCTTGCATTAGAGTGAATTAACCCTTGAGTTGTGGTTCAGAGCACTGGCGTTCTAGGAGCTGAAGTTTCCTATCCTCAACAGAGATAGTGAGGTGCCTTCCCTCATCCTCATACTTCTTCTGGTGCCTGCAGTTAGACCAGCTAAATATTCACTTACCATCCATGACTTTTTTGTGATGAGTGCACCACTGGTGCCTCCTGTTCTCCTGCCTTCCATTCCCTTCCTCTCTTCTCTGGTGAATTCCCCCCCCCTCCACTGTCTTGAAGCTTTTGGAAGACTATCTTTAATTACACATTAGTCTTCAGTATGCTTTTATTCTTTATATGTTCTTCCTCTTCCTTATCCCCCCACGTCTCCCTCAAAAATCTGATGTTTCTTAGTGCATTTATGACACCTGGTCTCCCCTTTCTTTTGTCCTGAGATTCCTCTCTTTTGTATACCTCCCCTTTCCCACACTTAAATTCATTCCCCCTGTCCTGAGATTCTCCAATAGGATGATGGTGTTTTTCAAAACAGACCCGTATATCTTATTTCTGTTGTACGATCTGGAAAAAGAGCCTTAAGATTAATTATAGAAGATGGCCATAGAGCTGCATAATTTGTATTGTACCTGTTTCTGGTTTTTAAAGGTGCTTCCAGTCTGTGCATCTTTGTTAAATGTTAATTTTCTTACCAGCTCATGCAGAATGACTTTCCTTAAGGCAACTGGAAGGATTGTACACGTCCTCGAAGCCTGAAGCTGTGTACAAATGTTCACTGCAGAAGTGACTGAGCTGGTATTTGGTGTTGCCACTGCTCAGCTGTTCCTCATTTGCAAAAGATGCTGTGACTTCTCCCCGTCTGTTTCAGATTAGCTCACACCACTTCCACCAGTAGCTCAGGCTAAAGCGGCTGACTGCTGCAGACGTGGCTACTGCTCTGCTACCTGGGGGCATGTCTTAACCTCAGTACAGCCATTTTCTGCAGTGACCATCTCACTGGGGCCTCAGGCTGCTCTGATTTACTGTGCCCTTATCTTCACTTCCTGCTTTCTTCAACAAGGTGGCCCACCCCCTTCTGGCTCCCATCATTTTCCTGGCTTCCATTATTCCTTCTCTGGCTCTGCTAGATTTTCTGAGAAGCCTCTTTAAAGGCTCCATCCTTCATTTACTATTCAAGGCTGATAGCAGAAATAATTGCACAGTGCTTTTTGGTTTAAGCAGAAGCTACTCCATCTACATGTTAAAATCATAACTTTTTCTTTACATGTAATTGCTGCTTTTAAGAATTACCACAAAGCCATTGTTTATGCAGCATTAGATTACTGTCTTTTCACTGAACATTAAATATTGTGAGTCATGCAGAGTTGAGTCATTCACTGCAGAAGAAGATGGCATATCGGAGTCCATCCTTTCCCCATCCGTCCCACCCCAAATGAGGAGAATTCTCTGTATTTTCAGCAAAGAATTCAGGAGATGGTTTGTTGAGAGGTTGTTTGGTAACAAAAAAAGGATATCCAATATAGCACCTGAGATGTGAAGGTCACTGATCATAATTTCTGTACAAAACCTTTATGAGGAAACATGTATTGCTGGATTTATTTACAGAAGACTACTGGAAGAATAAGAGCTCAGCAGTGTTAAATAACTCATCCAGGAGGTAGAGGGGGAATTCTGAAGTGCTGGCTAGGGAATTTCTAATCCTAGCCCCTTTCACTAACATTGAAGCAAAAATGTCTGTTTGCATATCATTGCTCTTGACCAGAGAGTCAGGACACATACCTGTAGGTTACTTTTTTGCTGTTGGAAGTAGGTGCTGGGAACCTCAGCAGCTTGAGCAAAGAACTCACTTGTACTCAGATCTTCTCAGCAGCACAAGGTGAGAATGAGGTTTGTAAAGAGCTCTGCTCTTCTTGGATTTACCTCCCAAGGACAGATGTGCTGGGCTGGACTGGGTTTGCCTTGCATAGCTCAAGGCTGAAGGCATTTATTGCTGGTGCCCATCTGCTTTGCCTTCTGCTGAAGGGGTGAAATCAGAGCCGCGAAACAAAGCTTCCCCCAGAACCTCCCTACCCCACAGGTCAGTGTCTGAGTGAGGGCTGATCAGCTCTGGGGTGTTCTTCACGATAAGCTGATATGTATTCAGGTGTACTTCTGATAAGCAGCGGGAAGGTTTCTGTTCCACTCAGAAAAGTGCAGAGGTGGAGTTTGCTTGAGGGACCGCATAGGTAGAAGTCTGGCAAAGCTTTCCTGACTGAGGTGAAATACAGGCTTTTGGTTTTTTCAGGTTACTGAAAATACAGCTATTGAATGTCTTCATTTGGCTGTAAGACTCTCAGTTGTAGCAGTGCGCTCACCTGTTGAATGCGAATGTGCTGGAGCTGGTGGGAAACAGTGAAATTGTATGACATCAAGTCAGCAACAAAGACGAGTTATTTGAAAAAATAAGCTCAGTTATTAGGCTCCTGTAGGCTCCAATTTCTGCAGTTGTTCCCACAGCTTGCAGGAATTCCAGAAATCATGTAGGCTGTGTAAAAATAGAGAGCTCTGTTATGAAAATACTGTAAAATGGGCTGGTACAGGAGGGAATGCCAACAAAGAACAACTACAGACCCAACAGATACTCTGCTTCTAAACCTTTACTTACAAGGAGCATGCAGGTTGATGGATGTATTCTCCTTTTGGCAAGGATGTAAACTAAATAGAAGAAATGAGAAAGAAAATTCAGAAGAGCAATCTAAGGATGAGTTTGTAGTACAAAGATGTTTAGCTACCTGGAGAAGTAGCTGTTGCTTGTGAAATTGGAAACGCAGATTTATTGCCCATAGCTTCAGGGAATTTTGCTTATGATGGAAACTTTAACCTTCATATACCTTTGCCAGGTATGCCACTACATACACTTTCCTTTGTTTATTGGGAAATAGGACAGGTTTATCTGTGTTAGTTATTTTTAAAACAAAATGTGTAACCCATTGTGTTTTAAGTGTGTATTATGAGCAACGAAGCTATAAAACCATCTTTCTCCTGTAAGTGTTCTCTCTGTTTTAAGGTATAAAGAGAGGCCTGGGAGTCTTGAAATCCATATTCTGTTCTCAGTTCTTTCCATAGTCTTTCCGTGTCACCTCCAGTAAGACAGGTAACAACTTGGTGCCCCACTTTCTTTGTCTCTAGAGTAGCTGTAAAAATGCTCTTCACAAGGGTATTGTAAGCAGCCATTAATTAAATCTGTGTGAAGTGATTCAAAGTATTTGCATCAAGGTCACCTATGTGGGATAATTGAAAACAGATCATAGAATTAAGTGTTGATACACAATGTGTTACTACTTCTGTTTATGGTTTTGGTGGTGTTTTGTTTTTTTTTTTTTATGTTTTCTTTAGCCAATTGCAAATGTGGACCAGGAGACCCTGGCAGAGCTGGTGAAGCCAAGCATTGACTATGTGCGTCATAAAAAGTTCAGATCTGGGAATTACCCATCGTCACTGAGCAATGAGACTGACAGACTGGTTCACTGGTGCCATGGTGCCCCTGGAGTCATCCACATGCTCATGCAAGCTTATAAGGTGAATCATTCTGTGTTCACAATAGGCCTCTATTTTTAGAGACCTGTATGCAGCCCTGTTAGATTGTAAGGTTTGCATTTTACATCTTCCTAGCTCTAGACTTTCAAACCAGGATGCTAGGCTAGGTGCCTAAGAATCTCAAAACACTTATGTAAGTATGTTTGTAAAGAGGAAATAAGTGGGTAAAATTGCTTCTCTGGGTTCTAGCAGTTACTAGACTTTAGGCTTTCTTGGAAAAGGGCCATGTATTTAAACAATTTGATATCAGAGTCCTGTGTGTGAGAACATTGACCTAAATTCCTTGAATCTTCATCCCAAGAGTTTTAAGAATTATGTTGATTTTCAAAAGCGTAGGTTCATGTGTCTTGCCAAAGAATGTCTTCCATAAATTACTTCATTATTAAGAAACAGCTCTTGAGAACATCAGAGCAAAGATCCCAGGCCCCTTCTAGGGCATAAATATAGCTGCTGAGCTACCGCAAGCCTACTGTTTGCTCTTTTCCATCCTTAACTAGGTTTGCTATCTCTCGTGTTGTGCACTTCTGATTTGCATGACGTTTGAAAGTATGCCATTTAATTACATTTATGCAAAATGATTTTTGCTTTTGACAGCCCTCCTTGGCAGACCCTGGTCAGCCTCTGGGTGGGCTGATGAAAAGCAGGCTTGGTTTATGGAATAATTATTCATGCTGCTACCTGAAACGTGAACAGTAAATCTCTTACAGCATTGCTGAATGTAGCAGCAGTCACACTTGGTTTTTCTCTGGACTGTGGTAGGAGGTTGACTTAACACTGCAGACTTCTCTCCCCCTGCCCCCCTCCTCCTTTGTCGATGCAATGCTTTCCCCAGCACAAAATGTTTTGCAGGAGATGAGAGGTAGGACCAAGTTCTGTTTAGCAGTCTCCTTTCTGGCCTCTTTTTATGTTTAAAGTGATGGGGCATATGATGCATTTCTTTTACTCTTTATATTTTTCTTTTTGAAGAAGCAGTAAGAAAAACTGGAGTATGTTTTGCTGACTATGCTTCCATACCAAGCACAGGGACTTGTGATAATAGACAGCAGTATTTGTCCTGGAAATCAAATGCTGTTGCCAGGCCTTAATTCAAAATGTTACAGCTAAGTAGCTGACAAACCCTGTCCAGAGAGAAGGACTTTCTTTATCAAGCTTGTGGATTTAAGAATCTTGCATATTAATTGATTCTATTACCTTATTAAATGGCCTGGCAGGGGATGCCATCTCTAAAGGACTAAGTCTACAGTAGTGCATCAGTTAGGGGGGCAGG
>VYZV01011964.1:24526-40166 GCA_013401275.1 Pandion haliaetus | reverse complement strand
TACTGACTTTTCCTACAGCACATAAATGTGTGCCCTGAAAGTCTCTGAATTGCCTCAAAAGTTCTTGTGACCTTAAAGAGAACAAGAAGTGCCTGACATTTTGGAGAATGGAGGATCAAAGGTAACCCAGCAACATTCTGAAACCTGGCTTTGTTTTTCATGTCAGTGGAACAAAACCTGTCTTCTCAGATAAAGACATAAGGAATCATTCCAAGTGAAGGAATCAGCATGTTTCATTTGATTTCACAGGACTTCTAAATAGAACAACCTTACATTTCCACATTAAAAATTGACATGAAGAAAAAGAAACAAATACCAACTAAAACCAGTTAACAGAAGCTTCTAATCCCTTAAGCATACCTGTAAGTTAAGAAGGTATATTAGTGTTAGTCTGACTCCTGAAGTGACAATATTTCAGCATACCTTTACTGAAGTTAACACAGTTATTGGTTTAAAATGCACAGCAATTTGTTTTTATTTGTCTCTCAAAGCCTTCTTATCTCTCACAATAAAAACTGGGCTGCAAGAGGTGTAGTGTGCATGTTCAAGATCATTTATTTTGACCTTCTATGACACAGTTTTTCTTGAAAGGCAGGTATCTGATCATTCTGACTACATTTTATTTACTGAACAAGTGAAGGGCCCACATTTGTTTCCCAAGAAGTTGCTCTCAATTGCAGAAAGTAAAGAACTGTGAGATCTTCAGATGAAAGTTGCTGTGGAGAAGCACAGATCATGTATTTATGAAGAACTATGAATATAAGACAGGAATAGGTAAAGTTTGTCGAATGTTTTCCTGACCCTAACTGCCCACAGAGGCACTTCAAGTACCAGTTAAATGAAGGCTAAGTGTGAGAGTCAAACACATCATATTAGGAAGCTGCTAGTTTCCTAATGAATCTTCTGCTTCTATAGCAGCTCAAAGAAGATTTATTCTGACTTGAGGCTCATATCATAAGCCTGTTTCCATTTGAGTGAAAGCATAAACCAACATATTACTTAATCAGGAATAAAGCTCCCTAAGAAAGTGGAAAGCTTCAGTGAATCATGAAGTCATTCCACCATTTGTGTCTGATAACTCAATACCTGTAATCTTTGCTTCACCAAACAATCAAAAAGGCCATTTAGCTTCCTATTGCTTTTAAATCCAGAACGTTTGCTCTGTGGAAAAAACAATAGTAAGCAGGCATTGGAGTGACACCTTTCACCCAAATTCTCTACCCATTTTCAATGTAAGAGTGTGTTTGCAGACACCTGGGTAGCATAAGGGACTCCAGATGGAGACGACTTTTCACATGTAGAGGGATTTCCTACTCTGTCGTGTTGGCAAAAAGTCTGGATTCCATACTAAACAAGTGTATTATGGCTGTTATCAATTTAACAGAAACTAGGTGAAAGTTAATTTGATAATCTCAATCCACTTCTCAGGAGTCAGGAGCATATGTCACAATCCACAGCTGGGTCGCTGTACAGTGTGCCCCCTTTTTGGAAGTCCCAGCTTCTAGACAAAGGATTTGGAAACACTGGTATAAGAATTTAGTATGCCCATTAATTAAACCTTTAATATTTTATCTTACCTGGTTAAAAACTATCCCTTTTTCTTTAAATACCCACGACACTGAAAAAAAACCCCAAACCCTCACTTTTCTCCCTGATGCTGTTTTTCTCCTTTTGTCTGTATGATTTTGAATGTGTGGTGGAGTAAATTTATCCAAGACCTCAGGTATTTGAAATATATGCTGAATCACTGTTGGTAATTATAGAAATAGAATAACTAGTCTACAATCTCAAGGTAAGCTAGATACATTTCAATATTTTCTGATCAGAAATGCAGCTAATGCACTTGGAATTAGTCTATTAAAGCTACTTTGCAAATTCTCCTGATATCACTTCACATTATTTCCCCTTAAATCTCTCTTTCTAAAGAACATTTCAATATTGGGTCAGATTATGAATATTAAAGGCTCTCCAAAACCCATGCTAATTTTAAACTACAGGCACTGTGAATTGCAAATGACCTGAACTGTTTAAGCCTCATAGTGTATGTGACTCATATGCTTCCAAAAAATCAGGTCATGAAATTTTCTGTGTTCACAATGCAAGTCCCTGAAATACCAAGTCAGTGTTATGATTCTCTACACTTTCTTTTCAGACATATTTTTAAAAGAGAATTTATAGCCTGAGAAAGACCTGTTATCAGAGACCCACAGTCTCCCAGAGACTAGAGACTTCTCTTCAAGCACTGCATAGGGTTTCCCGTGCACCACAATACCCCACCTTGAACATAACGACTGCTGTTCTTCTCTCCTAGGTCAACCCAAAGTATTGCATTATCATTTGTGACTACAGGGCAATGATTTTCCAGAATACTTTTGCTGAGATTCAGGATAGACATATCAGAAAATGCTAGTGGAAGTCCATATTCTGCAGAACAAGTAATTATTCATGAGGATTAAACTAATGAGCCTGAGACTCATCAGTCTTTTGTTATCAGAAGACTAGATAACTTGTCTAGTTACATTAACATATACATATACATATATCACTAAACATACCAACAGAAATATGCAAACTTTGATAGAGGCTGACCATAAACCCCAACAAAATTTGTTTTGTAATCCCACCTCTTCCTTAGTGCAGAAGATATTGTCACTATTTTTCATCACAATGCAATAAAATATTTTGAACCTCAAATAAAGATGTAAATAAACTATACAACAGCATAGCAAGACCTGGAGGTTTTGCATAGAAAGCCATCCAATTGCGTAATTGTAATAGATGACAGAAACCACAGAAAATAGGGAAAACATTGGGCATGATGCACTTTTTGATTACTTTTCCTACTGTGTTTGTCCACAAAACTATGGTCTGACATAGAATAGCTAATGAAACCTGGCAATAGGTTGACCAGCCTTACCTAGAAGCCCCTCAAATGCTAAACTTTTTGTAGAGGCTAATTCATCTGATCTAAAAAGATTTTTTTAGGATCAGTTTTGTTGCACCCTGGAGTCAGCTATTTCTCTCTAATTTATAAAGGTGCTGTGGGTTGGCCCCATCTGGCAGTCAAGTACCCACACAGATGCTCTGTCACTCCCCACAGAGGGAAAAACAGGGAGAAAAAGAGTGAGAAAACCCATGGGTCAAGATAAAGGCAGGGAGATCACTTACAAATTACTGTCACAAGCAAACCAGACTGAACTTAAGGGAATTAACACAATTTGTTGCCAATTAATATAAATATTTAATTAGTGATTTGGGTATTGGGAAACAAAAACAACAAAAAAGAAGGAAACATTAAAACACTTAGGAAAAACATTTTTCTGCTCCCTTTCCCCACCAGAATTCTCTCCTCCTGCCTTGCCATCACAGCAGGTTACATTCGATCCCTTCAGAGAGGACACAAGTGGTGCAGGAGGTGGTTAGTCAGCATGTAACAATTTCTGTCGGTCCTTCTTATGACTTTCCTCTGCTCCAGGGTGGGTCCTCCAAGAGCTGGAGGGCATATCTGCTCCAACGTGGAACACCTCCTCTGATCTTGGTGTTCCCTCTGCTGTTCCTCACTCTTTTGCCCTTCCTCCTCTGAGTTGCATTTTATGCCCTTTCTTAAATACACTTTCACAGAGGCACCACAAACTTGGCTGATGGGCTCAGCTGTGGCCTGCTGTGGGTCCACTGTGCAGCTGGCTGGAAAAGGCTGTGCCCGGCACAGGGCAGCCCTTGACCTCTTCTCACAGAGGCCACCCCTGCAGCCTCTCAGCTACCAAAACCTTGCCCCATATATCCAATACGAAAGGAAACCTACATAGTGAAAAGAAAAAAAAAAGGAGCTTTTTGATGCATAAATTAGTACAAATCTTTTCCATCTCTTCCCTTTACCAGCTGCAACTTTACTGGATAAAGTGCTTTCTGGTACGTATGGGCCCACAGATAATGAACAAGGCTACATGAGTGCCCTGAATAAGCCGTTCTTGTAACTGATCCTTAAATCTTCTCAACAAAAATGAATTCCGATAGAGAAGATGACTGTTTTATGGTTGGAAGTACACAGTGGACAGTTATTTCTGTAATAAGACTTTTGCCGGTAGCCTAACCCCTAGCGCATGGACCTTTTCTCCTGAACTGTAAACATTTTGTGTAAGATTTAATTAACCCTTTCTTTGTCTGACCAGCTCAACAAACAAAAGGTTGTAAGTCTATTACAATTAGTTGGCCTTCTGCATGGCAGCACCTTTCCTAAGATCTCTATTAACATTTAAATGAAGAAAGGTCAACTGCACATATTATAGTTCAATTGTACAAAGCCAGCCAAATATCAGGGAAAAAGTGCAATACTGCAATAAAAGCAAGAGTTAGGAAGCACACTTGGAAGGTATGTTGGCTTAACCCATTTTAAAGAAAGGTGTAGAAGCAAGACAAAAAGTCACTTCTGAACTCAAATGTTTTGTTCAGATTGTTTTATTTGTTTAGTGTCAAATTGCTTTCCTGTTTTCTTTTCATAAAGCCAAAAATCTGCTTGGCTTTATACAAACCAGAATTTGAAGTTACTCCAGATTCATGTTGCTCTACATAGAAGCAGAATTTGACCCATAGGCTTTCTAAATCAAATCAGATTACCGACATTTGTAATGTCAGAGGTTCAGTTTTCCACTTGGCTATTGAACACGATGACCAAATTCAATTTCTGGCATAGGAGGTTCCCACATTCCTTTTGCTGGATGGAAAGTTCTGATGAAAAGTTATTTCATATTTGTTCTTTTTTTTTATATATTTTTCCATAACTTTTAAGGTATCATTTCTGGCCAAAGTTGGAAGCAAGATATAGTATAAATAGAATTCCATTTTGACCCAGTGTGATATTATTATAGTTGTATTACCATGACCTTCCGACACTTTCTTCATTCTGTGGAAATTTGCTGTAAAATACTATATAAGCACATGTCCTTGTTGAGTTCTGCATCTGTGGTATTGTACATTTGCCTGAGTATCGCAGGTGTACACATTCCAAATCTACACAACTGGTGCATGTAGTCCTGATTTTGGCAAAGGTGGCTTGAGAACATATGAAAATGAACCACTTAAACCAAAAAACTGTTTAACTCTTTCAGGACCAGGAATGTTACATGCTTCCCTTTTTAATCCTGTCAGAGTATCTAATCATCCTGTACAGTGCCAGTGCTTCAAGAGAAAGAGAAATGCTGTAATTTCCCCAGACCGAGGACCTGTGGTAAGACTTAAATAGCCCAAATGGTTTAGGAATAAACTTTTCCTGAAAATTACAATGCTATGTATCTTCAAAAGAACCCTAAGTAATTGACCCACCCAAAAACTTGTTGTGAACCATATTTTTTAGTTTCTGGCATGAGCACCTGTTCTGTTTGGGTTCCAAAACCACAATGTGAGTCCTAATGTAATCAAGACAAAATCAGAAAATAGTTTAAGTTTGTGTTGTTGCTAAAAATAAAAAAATATTTTCATGTATACATAACAGCAATGTGGGGCTCCTTGGAGATAGAGGCCACACTGTGTACATTTGTGGTAGCTCCTGGAAGCGCATCCATGCTCAGCCATTGAAGAATTCCTTTCCCATAAGGCATAAAGCCTTCTCTCTAATTTTTCAGGTTTTCTTTTCTTTTCGCTGGTTGCACTTCTGAGGTGGTGATGACTCCTGCGTGTTACTGTAACTTGCTCCACACAGTTCACCTTTAAACTTGACAACACAGCTGACTCCCGCAATCTGATGCACCCACTGACTCAAAGACGTGGTTGCTTGTTCACTTGCAGACAACCTTCAGCTTCACTGCAGCTCACGGTGATCTATGCTCTCCCCCTTTCACAGTGCCTTTCTGTTGCACAGAAAGAGAGACCGTTCCCAAAGGGTAGGTCACACCATCCTAAAAGAAGCAGTTAAGAAAGCTGGGATGAATTGCATTTTTGGAGATGTCATCCCTCCATAAAGAGAGCTTTGACAGTAGCTAAACTACACTCTTAACTGTCACGTGGTTAAATTTAACTTAGGTGATCGCACCAAGGGTGTTTATTATTACTGAAGTTGAGAAAATAAATCACTTCTAAGAAGGCTAATGTTATGGGTTTGTGAGGTGCGGTTATCTTTGGTAGTGGGGAAGGGGGCTGCAGAGGTGGCTCCTTTAAGAAGCTGCTAGAAGCTCCCCTGGCTCCAAAGAGTTGGCCCCGCCTCTGGCCCAGGCCCATCCCATCAGTGACGGTGGTAGCGCCTCTGGGAGAACAGATTGAAGAAGGGGAACCAACAGTGTGGGTATTGGGGAACGTGAGAGGAACATCTCTGCCGATACTGGAGTCAGTGAAGAAGGAGGGGGAGGAGGGGGCGCCTGAGGAGGCTGATGGCCCTGCAGCCCATGGTGAGATGGCAGGCTGTCCCCCTGCAGCCCAGGGAGGTCCATGGTGGAGCGGAGGCTTCCGAAGATGGCAGTAACTCCATGGTAAAATCCGCACTGGAGCAGTGTGTGACTGGAGAGCAGCCCACGGAAAGGACCCGCGCCAGAGAAGCTTGGNTCTTCCATGGGAGGGACCCATGCTGGGCCAGGGAATGAGTGAGGAGGAGGAGGAAGGAGCAGCAGAGACAAGGTGTGGCGAGCTGACTCAACCCCCATCCCCTGTTCCCCTGCGCCGCCAGGGGGAGGAGGGAGAGAGAACCGGGAATGGAGCTGAGCCGGGAAGGCAGGAGGGGTGGGGGGGGAGGTGTTCTGATGTTTGGTTTTCCTTCCTAATACCTTTGGTTTTGCTTTGATTTGTAGTAAATTAAATGGATTTTGTTTCTTCCTTTTTGTTGAGCCTGTCTTTTGCCCGTGACCATAAGTGGGGAGTGATCCCTCCCAGACCTTGTCTCGACCCAGCAGCCTGCCCTTGTATTTTCTCCTCATCCCAACGTGGCCAGGTGTGGGGGTGGGGGGTCAGTGAGCGGCTTTGTGGTGCTTTGTTACTGACTGGGCTGAAACCGAAACCACAACAGTTTCTTTAGGGCTTTGTTTGCCCAAAACATGGTGCTCAGTGGTGCTGGGATTCAAGAATCAGTTTCTTAATAGCATTTGAAATGCTAATAAAGCACTAGGTGGTGGAGCCATTTCTATTTTGAAGGGTGCATTAGCCATCCACGATTCTCTCACATGCAACTTATTTTAATAAATAAAATTACTTTTATTGTGCTACTTATCCTCACAATAGAAATATAATATAGATACATTTAGACACAATTGCATGCAATCCTTTACCAAAGCATCCATTTGACTGCACATTCATCAATTTGGATTGGTCAAAGTCATGTTTTATTTATTCCCTTCCCTGATTAGATAAATGTGCCAAAAGACTTGGTCTCAAAATTTGTGTTTAAATGAATATTTTTATGAATAATTATGAACATGGCTTGGGGATTCTATTCCAGCCATAGTCAAACAAGGCCACTAGCTGTATTCATGAGAAAGCCAGTTTTACCTAATTGCAATAGTTGTACAAAATTGCAAATTAAAAGTAGTTTTCCAGTGGGAATCTATCCACTGCTAGTTGCTTTCAGGAACAAATTTCTTTGAAAAATAGTTTCTCCTATATGTATTAGATAGCCATTCCATGTTTTCACCATACTAATGACTAATGGCTTTGTGAAGAAATTCCTTTTACCTCCATCCAGGCCTCACTGAGTAGACTGCTGGAAAAAAAGTCCTCACTAATCTTTGGAAGAATGTGAAAGAGAAATAAATGCAGTAGTGTTGTCTTATGTCGTCACAGGATAAGAAAATGCTTGCCTTGTCCCTTTAGCTTCCCTCCTGGCTGCTGGCGAATCTACTGATTGACTATAACTAGCCTCCTGCTTTTTCTTCCTGACCTTCTGGTGGATGAGTTTCATAAGAGATTCTACCATGACTTCATGGTCATCAGTGTAACAGTACTAAGAGTCTGAGACAGTGATAGAACTGTTTTAAACAGTGACAATTTCTTTTAAGGAAGATATTTTTGTTTTGTTTTGTTTTATTAACAATAAAGGGGCAGGGGGAAACAACCTACCTTACACTATCGATGGGGTAGGCAGTAGAACAGGCAGTCAAGTAATAACTGACACATCCCAAGTTCACTTCCTAGTTTATCATTGAGGCCGCACCTTGAGTACTGGGTTCAGTTTTGGGCCCCTCACTCCAGGAAAGACATGGAGGTGTTGGAGTGTGTCCAGAGAAGGGCAACGAAGCTGGTGAGGGGCCTGGAGTACAAGTCTTCTGAGGAGTGGCTGAGGGAACGGGGTTTGTTTAGCCTGGAGAAAAGGAGGCTAAGGGGAGACCTCATTGCTTTGTACAACTACCTGAAAGGAGGTTGTAGTGAGGTGGGTGCTGGTCTCTTCTGTCAGGTGGCTGGTGATAGGATGAGAAGAAATGGCCTGAAGTTGTGTCAGTGGAGGTTTAGATTGGATAATAGGAAAAATTTCTTTACTGAAAGGGTAGTTAGGCATTGGAACAGGCTGCCCAGGGAGGTATTCAGAAAGTGTGTAGACAGGGCAGTTCATGACATGGTTTAGTGGTCATGGTTGACGGTTGGACTCGATGATCTTAAAGGTCTTTTCCAACCTAAATGATTCTAAGATTTCATGTTTCTATGATTATTCAGCTTACTCTGGTATAAGTTTCTTCTTGCAACAAAGCTGAGTGTCCCTCTTTCTTAGAGTATCTACTTAGAAATCAGCATAATGATCTGGCAAGCAAATGGACTAGTTGACGGAGCATTGCATTAGCCAAGTGTGACTCTGTTACAACTTTTCTGACACATGCGTTACAAAACACAGATTCATTCTAACAGATATGTTTTGCTTAGGTTTTCATTTTGTTGTTGTTTTTTTTTCTCCCCCAAAAGCCAGACATATTCTGCCACGTGTTTTCATGCTCATTATTTTAAAGAAAAGTGTGAATGACTGTGTGTGAAGGTGTATGCATGTGTATGCATGTACTCACCACACTTGCTAACTAAGCTCTATCCAAGTAAAACAAAATGACAAGCAGGAGTGCAAAACTCCATTCATTTACTTGTCAGCCTGTGCACAAGACAGAGAGGAATTGCCTCTAATGATGCTTCCTTCCTTGTTAGTATTTAAAAGGGCAAAACCATCATGGAGGTCACTTTTGACAAACCTGCTTATTTTCCTTTTTCCACAACATTTGCTGAGCATCCTGCTCAGTTTGTGATTTCATTTATTTATTTATTTATTATTTTATCTGCACTGCCACCTCCTCTCCTTAGCCTTTTCCCCCTTTTTCCTCCTTGAAAACTCTAATGACTAGACTCAACTAAAATGTCAACATTTGCAATTCCAGAGCTTCATTTAAGCAATAAAAATAATAATTAAAAGGGTAAAACCTTAGAGAGATTTCTTCATTTTATATGGTTTGCCAGAGATGATACACATTCAAAAAAGCCAGTTAAAGAATTAATTAGAAACAGCTAAAGCTCAACAAGCTATGCAAGTTAATGAAGCAGAAGGAAATGTCATCTTTGAGACCCAGAGATACATTGGCTTGGATAATATATACTCTTGCCTTACTCTCCTAACTAAACCTCTTTTAATCTCTCCTCTAAAAAATCAATGCTAATGACACTGATTTACCAAGAAATGACAGGCCAATGATACCACAGCAGTTCCTGTATAATGCTAACTTAGTTCTGAAGAAGAATGCTGAGGATTTTATTTTGAAGTGTAGGGTTGGTTATTGCAACTTACTTTCAACTTTTTATTTCTTAATTTTGTCCTTCTGTCTTCTTTTGTGGCTGATCCTGAATTAAAGCAAACTTTCTTCCATTCCCCATAAGAAACAGTAAATATCTTACAGATTTAGACCAGAAAAGATCCATCTAGCCTAATGTCTTTGCTAAGTTACTCTTGCTTTTTCTTTCTACCTCTCATTTGTTATGCTGAAAGGTAAACTGAGAAGAGAAAAAATTACTGCATATAGGCAGCACTTACCAGCAGATCTTGTTCTCCAGGAGCTACCTATGCATGTTCACGTTTGCAGAATAATACATGGCATTGGAGGAGGAATTCTAAAAATTGAGTCAGAAGTCGACAGTAATAAAATCACACAGGATGAAGGAAAGTGAACATCTTCTCTGAATAAGTATCAAAAAATCCAGAGAAAAAGTTTTTATAAAATTTCCTTTTGTTTTGGAGAGTGTTTAACAGTACTGTCCCTTCAGTTAAGCTCTCACTGTCATCTAAATATTCCTCCCAAATATTTCACATACATTTCCACCTACAGTCTTTATTACAGTGTCTGAAAATCTTCCAGTAGTTCTGGGACAATTTGCAGCAGCTCTTCCGAACTATCTTCCAGGAGTTCCTTGTGAGAATTGTCATGGATTTTCTATGCTTTCTTCTAATTTTTCCAAATATTTCATTTTTCCTTGCACAGACCTAAAAAGAGCTTACTGTGTTATGTATTTACAAATTGAAGGTATTTTTACTTTTTTTCTTTTTAGTGAAGCATCAGCCTATGCAAAGAAAGCCTATATACCTGGCTATGAAATTGCTTGACAGATCTAAATAATAAGTAGGAAAAAAATACATTAAGTATGAGTCTAGACTGGTGATTTTCTAATGGATATATAACATTTCTTTATTCTTAAATTTCTGTTTGCCTTTTAAAAGTTTTAGGTATATTACATATATGCATCTCTATTACTTTTTACACAGCCATAGAAAAACATTTCATTATTATTTTATTGTTATGTATATATTGCTATCAGCAGAATTTTGTCCTGGCTTGATATATTACGGAATTAGTGAACCTGGTTAAGCTAATCTGCTGAGTGATCTAGATGGTTCAAACTGCTCCTAAAGCCTATATATCTACAGAATAGGTGTCAGAGGAGGAAAACTTTCCTGTAAATGATCGTCCTTTCCAGGCAAAGAGTGGTAAAATGTTTAGAGAAAATCATGTACAGGCTAAGCTCTTAGAATATTAAGTGCCAACATCCAACAGCACTGTTTAGCACAAGCCTGAGATGCATATAAACTCTGGAACCCTGGTCCAAAAAGTTCTTGGTCTCAGTTCTGATAAATGTGAAGTGTGTATAATGCTACTTACCTGCTATTTTGCAGTGCCGTAAGCAGAAGCATATAAATAGATTGGATATTCATTAATATTTTTAAAGTTATCCAAGAACCTTAGCTCAAAGGTGCCATATTCATGCAAAGCTTTATTATTGCTATCACACAGGAGAGCCATGAGGATTAATTAATTAATGTTTGCAGAGTATCTCGCAAATGCAATGTGAATATGGATCATTATTATTTATTATCCTAAAAGATATAAAGATATATGGGGGAGCCTGAGCTCCTTTTAAGTTGCACTTCTATTGCATCAAAGTGGGAATAAAACTGCCTTAAGGCACCTGCTGAGGATTCAAAAGCAACAAGGATGATCAAATGTCTAGGAAGCATGATCAGTGAGAAAAGAGCAAAGTTTATGCTAAAGAAAAGACTGATGTGGAACCTGATAAAAACCTGCAATTACTTCAAATATGCAAACAGGAATCAAATACTGCTCTTTTTATATCCACTAGATGTGGCAAGTTATAACAGAAGAAAAAAAAATAGAATGAAAACTAAGGCATTTTGAAACGAGAAGATAGTTTACCTTACATTTCTTCTGCAGGGCTAGGACTTCGCTGCTGAAGTTTTATAAATGTTATGCATAAAACTGGCAAGAATGAGCAATATATTTGCTTTTGTCTTTTGAAAAGTTACTGGAAAATATGACTAATTTGTATTTTCCCCATAACAGTTTTCTATCATTCTGTGTGTCATTAGGACCAGCAAAGTTTGAACCATGCTCAGAGGTGAGATTTTAGGGTAGATTGGCATAAGGCATACAACTTGTTCCACTCATTATTGAGTCCAGCATCCTTACCCAATTTCCAATGCACACTAAGTTCCCAAGAGTGCTCTCTATTTTCACATCTGGCTCTATAGTTGTTTGCTTGTGTCATAGATTGGTGTACTTTTTTTTTCTCCCTTCAGTGAGCTTTTTTTTAGATCCAAAGTTAAACTTGGGCTGCAATCAGCTTTGAGGAATAATATGCTTTTTTTTTTTTTTTTAATAATGGCCATAAAAAAAATTTACAAAGGAAAGAAATAAATATTAAAGCTGTAAAAAGTGATAGTTTCAGCCTCCTGCAGCTTCCAGGAAAACTTGCAGCAAATATTTACCTTTTTTTTGAGAATTACTTTGTGAGTCTTAGTGTGAAGAAGATGGCTTTTTCCCAGTTATTCTCAATATCACTGCTCTCTGGGTGATGTCTGCCTGTTTTCCTCCCCTCCACCCTTTCACACTGTAATGCTTTATGGAAAATACTTAAACTGTGCCTACACACTGTGAATTCAAAAAGATAGTTAACAAACAAAACCAGCAGTGCTGCCTTTCCCCATGTTTGCTGCTTAGCCATTACTTGGGAAAGTGATAAACACTGTTTTAGCAGGATAAAAATTACAAAGCTAGGAGAGGAAATGGGAGGAAACAAAGTAGCCTTAGAAATATCTTCTTTTTTAAAGATATATGTGTATAAGGAGTGTCATTTCCTGGATAAGTATACATATATACACACAAATATATATACAGTTTGTAGGAATTTGTTTTCATATGATAATAAATTGCATTATATATTTAACTGTATATAATGAACATATTGACAAGTAAAATCCCCCAAACCCAGTGCTTTTAGATGAGGTAATGAAGGTGGATATAAGCCAACAAAGTGTGCTCACAGCCTAGAAAGCCAACCCTATCCTGGGCTGCATCAAAAGAAATGTGGTCAGCAGGTCGAGGGAGGTGATTCTCTCCCTCTGCTCTCATGCGACCCCACCTGTGTCCAGCTCTGGGACCCACAACATAAGAAAGACATGGACCTGTTGGAGCAAGTCCAGAGGAGGACCACGAAGATGATCAGAGGACCACAGAAGTGATCAGAGAGTTGGAACACCTCCCCTATGAAGAAAGGCTGAGAAAGTTGGCATTTTTCAGTCTGTAGAAGAGAAGGCTCCAGGAAGACCTTCTTGCAGCCTTTCAGTACTTAAAGGGGGCTTATAAGAAAGATGGAGGGAAACTTTTTACCTAGGCTTGTAGTGACAGGACTAGGGGCAATGGTTTTAAAGTGCAAGAGGGCAGATTTAGATTGTGTGTGAGGAAGAAGTTGAGTGTCATGAGACACTGGAACAGGTTGCCCATAGAAATCATGGATGCCCCATCCCTGGAAGTGTTCAAGGCCAGTCTGGATGGGGCTTTGAACAACCTGGTCTAGTGAAAGATGTCCCTGCCCATGGCAGGGGAGTTGGAACTAGATGATCTTTAAAGGTCCCTTCTGACCCCAACCATTCTATAATTCTATGGTTCTGTGATTTGCAACAGTAAATTGTTCTCAATGTTTTTGCCCATTTGTTAACTTTCCCAAAAGGCTTCAGTGCGAAAGATATGCCTGTACCTCTGAGTGACATAACCTGGTTGAAATACTCAAACTGAAGTGTTTCTGGACGCGAGACTTCATCAGAAGAAGAAACTGAAGTGTACATTACTGCTACAGTTTCAAATGTTTGGGGAATCAGTATTACTCCCAGTTGTACTGGATGTCCAGTCCCAAAAGCAAGAGTAACTATTATATTTTTAATGCATGTGAACACTGAAATTTCTTAAGCTTATTGAATATTCTGTTCTCTGTTAAATAATGGCATACCCATTACTTTACTACTCATGGGCAATGCTGGGAAAAGAAAAACAAAACCAAACAATTACTAAACTTGATATTTTCATTTACAGATCAAGGGTTTCTTTTATCACAGTGATATATGCATTGCTGAAGCCTTCTCTGTATTTTTAAATGTATCACCATGCCCTTGATAACAGCAAAAGCAATTAAGACCTTAATTTCTACTAGGCAGTAAAGCCTAAACACCCAGATCCTTTAAGATATGCAGATATGCCCAGCTCCTACTGAAATCACCACATGATCAGCAAGTGATGTACCTGGCACCTAATCAAACCTACACAGATAACTCATGACAGAAGAAATATTATGCCAAGTTTCTTTACACACAGACTAAACCAGAAATAGGCCTTTTAATTCACCTTGATATTCCCAGTCCTCAGGAAAAATTGCCTCTGATACTAGTAACTGAAAAAAAGAGTGAGGAATAATGGCACAGAAGTTGCAGATAGGTATATATATTCATACTTCATAGAGAAATGTGGCTAACAAACATAAAATTCTACCACTGCTACTTCCACTGGCTTTAAAGAGTATCCACACTGACCACGGGGTGTGGATCACAGACCTGCAGTTATGTGCCATTTCCAAAAGAAGCAAATAGGGCGATTGCCTGCTCAGGAAGGTAAACTCTCACAAAGGTAAGTTTCCCCGTGTCACTCTCTATCCTGATCAAAAGATTTTAATAATTTTATTTCTTATTAAAGCATCTTTTTCCTGGTTCATGATGAAAGAACTCATTTAAACAGAAAAGCTCAAATAACTTTTTATTCAATACCTACAGGGTCTTGCTTTTTTCCTTCTTTCTTTCTTGTCTATAGTTCCTTCAAATTAAGTTGTTCCTTGCAGTTAATTTGCTGTGAAAGGTAATCCTCATCTCAAACCACTCTTCTGGCAACATCAGCATTTGATACAGTAAATAAATTTTCAGTTATCTTCATATACCACCAAGTATACCAAATACTGTCCCACCAGAAATTGTGATCAAGTATTAAAGACTCCTGAAAACTAAATGATCCAAGCTCAGAAGCTCTGAATCCCATGTCAAATTATACAAAAGGGGCACTTGAAGAGATTTGTAACTGATTTTGCCACTCAGAATGCCTCCATTTCAATTTGAGGTAACCAAGAGGCATGACACTGAGGAGAAAAAATAATAATTTTTTCTGATGTCAAGAAAGGTTATGGGACGTGAGGGGACAGAAGCAATGACTTCCATAAAATGTGTGTAATACAAGGGCCTTTGTCTCTGTTTTGTGTCCTTGAAGGGGAGAAGGGCCATTTCTATTTTGTTTCCACTCCACAGCTGCGGCACTGCCCTGAAGAGTGGAGCCCACCCACAGTAGGATAACTTTGGTCCCAGGAAAGCTCAGATGGAAACAGGTACATATTCATTTCACTGGTTGCAGATAGAAATTGCCTAGCTGGTTTCAGGGTCATGAATTGCTTCCAGACATGTACATGATGGAAATTCCTACAACCAAGCCAACCAAAAACACAGTATTTACAATTCCTCTGGGAAACTGCAGCAAGAATTTTGGCAACTGCCAGCCTGCTCATTAGTTTGTTAGCCCAATTTTGACGGCTCTGACTCCCAAACTTTTGGGAACCTCTGACCCATAGGCTATCTCCCTATGGGCTTAGTGGCAGCCAACCCCTCTGCCACAGCTACAGCATCTGTTTCCTGTGGAGGACACAAATTCTGTCCTCTTATAGAGAGGGCTTATTCAGCTCAGCACCCTGTACCTTTTCAGCACAAAAAGACAATTTCTTCCCACATTTAGCTGTCTTAGTTGGGTTTTCTGCGTTGGGCAGTGGCAGGTATAAGAGTAGGCTGGCTGCTCCAGTTGCATTTACAGCTAAAATACCCCCCCCC
>VYZV01011963.1:14944-25660 GCA_013401275.1 Pandion haliaetus | reverse complement strand
ACCAAAAAATCCACAGTTGCGTTCAGCTGTAGAAAGGGGAATTGCACAAAAAAGGAAGCTTGAGAAAAAGTATTAAGAGGCAGACAAGCAAATTCAATCCTAGCAGGTAGAATGGAGACAACATAAAAGCAGCATAGAGTAAATACTACCTAACAGCAAAAGATCACAGAAAGAGTGAAAGGAATCTGGCAGGACTACAAGTTAGGGGAATGGAGACAATGAAGTAAGCATCCTTCAGGAAACTAAAGCTACATCCAAGTGAAGAAAATCGTAAGGATGAAGTTACAGAAAAAACAAAGGGCAGGCCAGAATAATTTTATTAATATTTAATAAAAATATAACAGAACTAATAAAAAAGTTTCTGTAAACATCAGGGGAGCACAAAATGTCAACCATGCTGCAGGGCTAAGTGATGATCAGAATATAGAAGCAGCACGGTAAACCCCACATTTTTGCTCTTCTACATTCAGAATGAAAAAAAGTGGAGATTCCCATATCAAAAACATTCATTATGTACCCAGAGGTTGTCCCATAAATACTTAATACCAGTACTTGAAATACAAACAGCAAGGTGGATTTCACCCCAAATTCCTGAACAGCGGAAAGTGAAAAAGCTGAACTAGCAACTATAGTATCTTGCTTAAAACCTGCCTTGATACCCAGGGATTGGAAGACGGTAAATGTTTAAAGAAAGTCCCAGGAAAGATACAGGAAGCAACATGCTGGCAAGTCAGATGACTGTGTGAGCACGCTGGTAGAAACACTATGAACAGAATGAGTGGATATACAGATGTGATACACTGGAAAAGAGTTACCACAGCGTTTGTAAAGGCAAGCCATGCCTCACAAACCTACGTCTAGAAGTTTGCACAGATCCAGAGGAAGGCTAAATAATTCAGACGGGATTACAGAAAAAAAACAGAGCAAGCACTTACTTGAAGCACCCCACCTTCAGTTCTGTTTAACCAGAAGAATGTATATCCAGCTTCTTAACTGCTAGAGTATCCTACAGTGACAGTTAATCCACGCCCTAAAGCACTTAAAGGTAAGTTGCACGAAAATTCAGGCTGTATGTTCATAAAGATTAATATGCATTGCGCGCAGTCCCAACTCACCTGCCGATTAGGAAAACTTCTGGTTCAGGCATGCAATTATATTTTGACACAGAACAGAGCTTCTGCCATCACGTCATGAATGTGTTATCTGGTATTATATACTGCACTGTACCTTATCTACTGCAGCTTTACCTCAAGTGCATTGGGAAATCAACTCTGCTGCACAGGGGGGGGTGTGCAACACCCCTACAGTACCAGAACTCTGCTTGTGAACTGTCACCACTTAAACAAGAAAACACTGCACTTCTAGGAGAACATGTGCTTCTTTACACTGATGGGTTCCCAGGCTGCATTTGCTGCTTTGAATTTTAAGTCCTAAACATCAGAATGCAGCCACGTTTCCAGGTACCCAACAACACACAATACAAATCTACAAGGAGAGTTAGAAATTTAGCACATAGAGCTCCTTTACTAGCTCTTTTCTAGTGACAGAGCTGCAAAGGCATAGAAACCAATTTTACTTGATGTTTGCATCCACAAGAAGAACAATTAGTCCTGGTAGACAGTTATTGCTGAAAATGCAGGAAACTGCAGAGACCTTCAGGGTGGGAAGTTTGTGTTCAGTTCTCCCCCTCAGCGGTAAGGAAGATTATCAGTTCGAGAAAGATGCTGAAGAGGGTAGCTGAGGGTTTTGATAATGAAGCGCTGGGGATCAGAGGTTACTGGTGTGCATCTGCTTTGTGCATACAAAGTCAGTTGCTTAGGAGGGAGCGTCCACTGTTNTCTTCTTAATTCTCTTCTCCCAGTACTACATCAACAAGGGTGTTGCATTATCATTTTTGGCTGCTGTGGACCACTGGCAATACTTTACTGTTGCTAGCAACTGCTAGGATGCATGACACCCATATTTTCCACAACCCTTTCCTGAAGGAAGCTCTCTAATCCATGAAGTTGCATCCTGCCACCTTGACAGCATGTCTCCCACCTAGCGTACCAGCTCATGGGCCAGCTCCTCAGTACATCTTCTGTTACTGCTGAAACACCTATCAAATGACAAAAGGCTATGTTTGGCTGTCCAGAAGCAAGGCCAAAGGCTTGCTGGAAGGGCCGCCTACTGGCTGACCATAAGTACCCTGTTTCTTTGCCATTTCCAGCAAAACATCTGAAAGATCAAGGGAAAGAACAGATGGCTGAAACCTCAGGTGAAACCAGGACTACCGCCAGTGACTGCTGCAATTGCTCATGAGAATTATGACATCCAAGTCGAAGACTCAAGCATACTATTTGCACGAAATACATATATCATGCTGCTTGCTCTGCTCTTACCAGTTTATTGCTTTCACAGCAATAAACTGTCATTAATCTCCATTTCTACCTGCTTATCCGTGGCCTCTGTTCCCATCAACTTATTCATGAAAACTTGTCTTAAGTAAAGGGAATGTACAAGCTTCTGTCAAAATAAACTGGAACAAAACAAAACCCCCATCGGTTATGCATCTTCAAGAAACAAGGCAAAATTAGGCACAGGTACATGCAATTATGCATGTCTGAAATCAGGCACTCACTCCTGAATGTGTTGAAGGCCACAAGGATGATCTGATCCATGTAGGAGCTGTGCATTTAGCCAGAAAGTGATTCTTGTATTCTGCCACTAACGGCAGCCTGTTAGAGCATGCAGAAACTTCTCACTGAGGAACAAGGGATGCATGTGGAAAACTGACTGCAGAGACTGGGCATACAGAGCCCAAGAAAGGATGGTGACAATTACATTCATCAGCCTTATTCACACTTGTCTTCCCTCAACTCTCAAGTCGATGCAGTGATCCATAAGGGTAAGTGAACAGACTTGGCTTTTACTCCATGATTATGCATATTCACTCTTCCTTGCTGCTATTTCCAAGAGGAGAAAAAACAGGGTCTGGTCCAGATCTGCTCCCAGAGGCTGAACCCCCTGATTCGACAAGAGAAGGAAAGAGTAAGTAACTGTCCCAGTAGTCACTATTCAACATTATTGGTCATTACTCAGCATTATTCAATTCACAGGCAACCTCAGACTGGAAAGCCAAAGCATCTTTTTCACCAAGTATATCCTGATACTGTTATTACACACAAAAGCCATTGGCATTACGAACTTCTGGATATGGCAGTGACCCAGGAAAGATTAGGAGGATGCTACCATGCTAGTCCAAGCTCAAGTTCAATGCTGTAAACCCTGATCCGGAAGCTGAGATTCAACATGTGACAGCTGGAGATGGGAAAGAATGTGGCTATGGATTCCATCCATTTTCAGTACTTGATTTTTAATGAAGTCTCATGATTGAAACTGTGTCTGTATCTGTGTACTTGTTCTGCAAGTATAGCTTACATGGGAGCATCATAAGTTTGGGGGAATGAGGGAAGGAAAAAACCCCATTCTTCTGTGTGACATGATGTCACTCAATAAGATCAGAGGGAACAAGAGCACGCCAGGGAAGCATGGCTGTGTTCATTGCTCTAGACAGCTACGACGTACTCAAACACTTTTGTAGCCCAGACACACAACAGAAGACATGTCTACATAACTAACTTTCCCTTTGTCAAAAGGCTGAAGACCTGGTGGTTCTGTTCAGAGAGCACAGTCCAAGAACTAAAACAGAACAGAGTAGGGCCCAGAAGAGGCTTCCTTACCTGGAGCAATGGAAGTTAGTTTCCAGATCAGGTCATCTTCTCCAAGTGCCTGTAAATCAAAGAGGCCATGGTAACTTGGAGACTCTCTTGCCTAGTGGCTTTCAGGCCCACAACTTTCAGGTAAAGTCTTGATGTACCACAGATGGTTCCTATTCATTCAGGAATTATGTCAACCTTCCAATTTAGAAGGTGAAGTACTGCAGGACATCTTTATGTCCCTGGAGCATTTATTATCTTTCCTGCAGTCCTGCTTCAGCAACAGAGGCGCCTCTTCCAGTTCTCCAGCATGGAGAGAGCATAGTAGGTAACATATTTCAGGTTACAAAAAATGTTTCCCTGGCATGGCTATTTACTTCAGAATCCAAGAAGATCCATTATGTCTGCTGAAGTAGTGTTGGAACTGCACCAGATCATGTCTGGAGAACACAGTCATCAAGGACAGGGACTCCAGTGTTGCTGTTGTTGGATACCAGCTCCAAGGTGAAGTCAAGCTTGTTGTACCAGACTGCTGTTCACCAACAGTCTAAGGTGGAGCACGAGTGTAAATTGTAACTGCTCAGTGTAAAAAGTAAAATAGTCCAGGAAAAGCATTTTCCAGGTAACTTTCAACTGTAGCTCCACAAAGTGCACAGATATGGGCATAGCACAGACCTTACTGATGGATAAACTTTGCTTCTAAATATCCATGAAAAGGCACTAGAATAAATATCGGGGGGTGTGTGGGTAGGTATCTTGACTATTACTTCATTCTGAGAATCAGATCTGAAAAAAGGCTTTTTGATTCAGGGAATTAATACAGACTCAGCCAGAAAACCTATAAGTTGCATTAAGACAGCTTTTTTTTTTGCTTTTTTTTTTTTCTTTCTTAAAATAGATTTAGCTGAACTCATCAACTTGCAAAGGATTCCCTTAAAGTTAACTTTGTTTACTTACTCAGTGAAGAAACTGAAGTAACAGACCAGATTTAACTACACCAAACTCAGTATTTGGAGTTTAAATATGTATAGCAAGCAGATTTTAAATAAAGTAGAAGAAACTTTCATTTGTATTTTCTTCTTGCAAGATATAGAAACAACAGAAAGTGATTAACAGTGAAATGATGGTGAAAATGGCTACTTTTACTAGCCATATGACAAGATTTCTAAAGCAACTGCAGGAATGATGATTATCAGATGTGATATTAAATAAATCTTCAAAATGCCATTTGAAATGCTCATGATTAGATTAATTCCTTTGCTAATCTTATGGAATAAATAGATTTACAAAAGGATTGGCTTCAGCAACCTGAGTACCACTTAAAAAAAAATTCTACAAACAAATAGCCCAATGCAAAACAGCATTTGTACTCTTTCCACTTTAACAGACTGTTCTTTTCCCTTGTGTCATGCCTACTTTTGCATGCATTTCACATTGGAAATTCAGATGTCAAGCTCATTTTTTTCCATGAACTATGAACAACCTTCTTTTTTTGGCAGTTCTCCTCTAAAAAAGAAAAGGTTTTCAGATATGACCTCTTCTCTTCCATCTGTGAAGCAACTATGACCTCTTGTGGTTATCTAAACTAATCTCCTCCTAAATCCTCAATAATGGGATTCACTGCTCTGAGCTCTTAAGTAATTCCCAAAGGACTCAAGTCTGTGTTTGACTGCTTTGTTAAACCAGGGCAAAGAAAAACACAACTTCTTCCATTAAGATAGACCTGCATTCTCTTTTCCTAATAAATATCTCAAAACATTTACAACTGCAAAAATGAGGCAGTAACAGGATGTAATCATGTTAGTTCAGTCTCTTTGTGTTGAATAAAGAGGTCTGACTATTGATTTTTCACCTGAATTTAATACCAGCAATATCTTAGTTATTGCAAGCCCTCCTAAGACTTAGTTCATTGAGAAGGCAGAAAAAGACCACACCAATACCACTGCTTGTTTGGTTTGCATGGACCTGTTGTTTCCATTAGTGCAGGAAGGCAAGCTCCTTAACCAAAAATCTCATTCCCCACACGCACTTTAAAAATTAACAAGCAATTACTGAAGTGTCCACCATACAAGAGCCACTCCAAGGTATCTGGGCATGCAATACTACTGGTTTTATGTAACCAAAGAGGAAAAGTGTTATTTGACTTTTTTTTTTTTTTTTTAGATAACACAGGTGAGAATAAATTAGGATGACAAGATAACTCAGAGATGCTTTTACAGAAATAAAAATCTTTGGCCAACAAGAAAAAACGTTATTCAGAAACAGCCAGTATATGCAAAATAGCAGTAAAGATGACAGAATAGGGTAAAATTAGAATAAGATTTGGGGACTAAATGCTCTTACCAAAACAAAGCAACTCTGGCAGCTACCAGTGCCAACACTCCACAACTGCCGGTCCCTCTTCATGCCCTTGCACGTACACAGCCCCTGTTGTGCCCAGAGGTTCTCAGTCTCAGATGAGAGTGAACAGATGGCACATGTGCCTGCGCCCATGCCTTAACAGCTGCAGCTCATCATCCACAATACTAACTTGAGGTGGATTTGTGCTAATGGACTAACATGAAATGCAGCTAGGTAGATACAGACACGATCACTTCTGCTGCTGCACACAGGAAACAAGGTATGTGGCATAAAGTAGGGTGTGCAGTTGCAGAAAAGGAAGCTGCTATAGCTACGTCCTCTGGAGCTTATCCTCAGAGCCTTAGATCGAATCACTAACCATAGAAACAAGCAAAGACATTCCTACCTTTGTGCTCCCAAGGTGATCTCCAGACCCAGTCCGATAAGCATTTAAATAATCACGTACTACAGTTGTTAGGTCAGACATCAAGTTATCCATTAGAGATGAGTGGAGCAGCAGAAGGTACATAGCCTTCAGGGCAAGTGCTTTAAGCAGAGGAGCTGGAAAAGGTCTCAAGAACCATATGTGAGGATTCTCCTGTGTATCCCAATGCAAATAAAAACAGTTATTTAAGTAGCAAAAATTATAACAAAGCTTTTCATCACATTCTTCTGCAGTTTACAATGTATCTCCCAATGCTGATCTCTAGTTTCAGTGCTACTGAATGCTTGCAGCTTCTAACGCCATCTGTGTACAAGCCTGTGGATGTTGGGAAAAGAGCGAGTTTGGGAAGAGGGATTGCTTCTTTAAAAAAAAAAAAAAAGAAAACCCAAACAAACCAAAACCCAACACACACCTATTCCAGCATTTAGTGCTAGTTTCAAATCTCACCCATCTCTGAAACTAGGTTGGATTCCTAAGAGCTGAGCTGAAAGATCTAAAGGGAAAAAAACCCCTCCCATCAAGGGAGCCAGGGAAATAGCTGAGGATAGTAACATCTTCAGCCATCACAACTGGAACCAGAAGATGAAAATAAGCCCCAGTTAAGCAGCGTGACCATGATATCCTAAGCAAAACTGTCACTATAGAGTGGCTTACACTGGTATACTTACTACATACATATTACACAGTCATTTTCCACTTTAAGCCTTCAGACCAGTAGGAGGACTGGGTCTGGTAAACAAGGCAGGCATGTTGTCATTTGGCTTAGATTTGCCATACAGAATTCTCTAAATTGAAATTTTGAGAGATACTATTAAAATTCCAAAACTTGTATAAAAATAAAGCTGTGGTCAAATTAGAGGTTTCACTGAGACTTTTAAGTCGATGAACAGGCAGTATAAAAACACTCAGATTTACTCAGGAAGTTACAAGACCAGTATGAAGGGAGAAAAAACACTCTGGCAGGAAAGAGGTTGTTCCCATTCAGGAAAGAAATCCTGCCTATATAGTCAGGTCTCATTAGGTATCTAGTTCCCATATTTAATAGCTTCTTTGGAAGTCCCCCCCCCCCCAAAAAAAAAAGAATAGCAAGGTCAGGTGATTAAAAACCCAGCAAAACGATGCCACAACTGGCACCAGTATATTTATATACTATTTGTTTAACTATTTTGATACCCTTCCATGATAAAGTCACCCACCTAGTGGATGAAGGGAGGGCAGTGGATGTAGTTTTCCTGGATTTTAGTAAGGCTTTCGATACTGTCCCTCACAGCATCCTTCTGGACAAGTGGTCCAACTGTGGGACGAACAGGTTCACGGTGGGCTGGGTGAAGAACTGGCTGAAGGGCAGAGCTCAAAGGGTTGTAGTGAATGGGGCTACACCTGGCTGGTGACCGGTCACCAGTGGTGTTCCTCAGGGTTCAATTCTAGGGCCAGTTCTGTTCAATATATTTATCAACGCTCTGGATGCAGGAGTTGAATGCACCATTAGCAAGTTTGCTGATGATACCAAACTAGGAGGTGCTACTGACTCTCTTGAGGGACAAGAAACCTTGCAGAGGGATCTAGACAGATTGGAGCATTGAGCTATGATTAATGGGATGAAATTTAACAAATTGTAACACCAGATTCTGCACCTAGGATGGAGTAACGCCGAGCACAAGTATAAATTGGGAGAGGAGTGGCTAGACACAGCAGCCCTGCAGGAAGGGATCTGGGGGTGCTGGTTGACAGCAGGCTCAACAGGAGTCAGCAGTGTGCCCTGGCAGCCAAGAGGGCAAACCCCATCCTGGGGAGCATCAAACGCAGCATAACCAGCCAGTCAAAAGAGGGGATTATCCAGCTGTACTGAGTGTTGGTACGGCCTCACCTTGAGTACTGTGTGCAGTTCTGGGCCCCACAACTTGAGAAAGATGGGAAGGTCCTTGAATGCGTCCAGAGGACGGCAACAAAGCTGGTGAAAGGGCTGGAAGGAATGTCCTGTGAGGAGTGGCTGAGGACTTTGGGCTTGTCTAGTTTGGAGAACAGGAGGCTGAGGAGCAACCTTATTGCTCTCTATAGCTTCCTGAGGAGGGGAAGTGGAAAGGGAGGTGCTGATCTCTTCTCCCTGGTATCCAGTGACAGGACATGTGGGAATGGTTCAAAGCTGTTCCAGGGGAGGTTTAGACTGGACGTTAGGAAGCATTTCTTTACTGAGAGGGTGGTCAAACACCGGAACAGGCTTCCTAGAGAGGTGGTCGATGCCCCAAGCCTGTCAGTGTTTAAGGGGCATTTGGACAATGCCCTTAATAACATGCTTTAACTTGGTCAGCCCTGAATTGGTCAGGCAGTTGGACTAGATCATCATTGTAGGTCCCTTCCAACTGAAATAGTCTATTCTATTTATCAAGCTTACGTTGCCCAGATCTTGGGAGCTCCTGGCCCATTAATTTTTCCCTTGCTTGTCCCCATCTGAAAGATTAACAAAAGTAAGGACAATAGAGAATAATGATTTGGCAAATGCTACTGAACTGCACAAGTGAGAAAAAAGTCACTACTCTGATATTTTTCATTCTAATAGTGTTTGCAACAAAAATTTCCTCTTTCCCTACTTGACTCAAGATTCATTTTAACAAACTTGTTCTGTCGGAACTAGGTTTCAGAATTAGTCAAATATATTAAGATATCCGGAACATTTTTTACCCAAGTTATATATATCCTCTGTTGCACAAGCTTTATGGCTCTTCAAAACCTCAATTTCAAATGAGCTATTAGGAAATACCAGCATAAGCACTGATGCCAACTAAAACTTGCATCCGTCTCCCAAGTCAGCGTTACAAAATGTCCTTAACCACAGCAATTTGACCACTGTATAGTGCCATGCTCTTAAAAACTCACAGCAATGTCTCAAGATGGGCAAAGCACAGCTCACAATTGAGTCTTCAGAAGGTGCCTCACTGAATCACTTACTGAAGCCATCTGCTGCCTGCACTTCATGATGGCATCCCATTTGGAAGGTATCTTCAAGTGCTGCATCAAACACTCCTGTAACGTGCAGACACGATGCGGAAGGAAGCCACCTGTTGCCATTGAGAACTGCAGAGCATCAGCAACCTGTGATGGAAGGGATCAATACGCCGTGATCAGCATCTGTTAACCCAAGGCAAAGAATGTGGAGGTTTGACAGTGGGGATGCATATTAGAAGTAAAGTATGGTGCAAACAAATTAATCCTCATTTTGACTGCATACAGTTGCAGAGCTACTAATCTGTCTCCTTAAAGCTGTTAAGTCACATAAAAGGGTAAATTAAGTTTTAGTAATGACTTATATGTTATATGTTGCATTAGTCTAAGGCTCCTAGCCTGGTACTCTTGCCTCCAGACAGCAGGTGGTTAGGAGCAGTATCAGAAGAGAATAAACATACAGTGCTACTTCCCCAGGAAGTGCCTTTTATCCAAAACCTGAAATAGTGATGCAATGTAAAGAAAACATGATGCAAGAATATGTAAGTTGTCAAAAACCTTTTGCCTAAAACCTTATTTTGCCAGTAAGACTTGTCTCTGACAGCATACAGAGCCAGAAGGGAAGCAAACAACAGCCTCCAGCAGCAACTGCACAGCACGGTATTTGCTTGTTTCTCATCCTGATTTCATCCCTTTTACCCTTTTGCAGTAAGAGCAGGAACAGCCCTGACTCTTGTCCCTAACCAGGGAACACAAAGATGAGTGGGACTATTGCAGCAGGTGCAGAGAGAAGACAACAGAAAAGGGAAGCCTGGAGGAGAGTCCACTCACCAGGGCAATGGAGAGGAAAAAATAAAAAGCCTGCATCCACACTCAAAATCTGAGACTGAGCTATCTGTCATTACAACAACCTATCATTCAGACTTCCTCTGCTACTAAAAAGCCCGGATTCCCACCCTGGTCCCCTGAAATCCCCACTGACCTCGCATAGCCCTTTTCTCCTTACTGCTCTCTCCTGAGAAACCTTGAGCTAACACTCAAGACAAGCATCCACAATCCCACCAACAAAACCACGAGCTTACAGGACAGCTCAGTTTTACTGCAACGGTTACAGCTGAAGTCACTATTTGAACTGTTCACCACACCCTGCCCATGTGCTACCTAGACCAGACCACACAGTACTTGGCAGTACCAGCTCAGCCCCTGCAGTAGTGACTGCAGAATTTTAACTTACCTCTTCTGGCCTCTTATAGTGAGGGTAAATTCCAAGACCAAACCCCCATTCCTAACTTA
>VYZV01011962.1:5392-28832 GCA_013401275.1 Pandion haliaetus | reverse complement strand
CATCACGAGTCCACCGAGTGGACCATGACAACATGACAGCTCCAATAGAAGGAATATTTTATTGTATGGCTTAGGCTGGTCAGCTTTCTTTATATTTTTCTAAGGCTATCCAAAATTCTGTTGAGTTCAAGGACAGGTTTTTGGAAAGTATCAGACTTTGGTGGGAATAGAATTAACTGGGTGTAGGCTGCATTTTGCAAATATTTATCTGAATCTCTGAGGGAAAGGTCTGCAGTTAGAAAACTAGTCACACGGGTGAAATATCTCACATTTTACATTTTGTCACTTAGAGCAGGATTTCTTGCATTATAACTTGCATTATTTAATGACTAGAGTCTTGTTCCAGCTAGAGATTCAGTCTCTCCCTGTAGCTGGCAAAGCGAAGCCAATGCTTCCAGGACACAGCAAAGGCAGTCTGAAAAGGTGGGATTAATCTTCCTCTGAGAGTCCCTGACTTTATTCTCTGGCTACACAGAGCACTTAGATGACATGCATGATTCTTAGGTAAGTAATTTTAATGCTAAATTTACAGCTGAATGCTTGATTATTCACATGCAGGTCTTGGGAAACCCATTCTCATGAATCTATTTTTATACTTCCCAGGTTGCCCACTTCAGCAATAGCTGAAGGATGGAGATGATAGAAACCCCTTCATTTTGTACTGCATGCAGAGCTTGAATTATTTTTTCACTGTAAATGTGTTCAGTCTGAACAGTTATGGAAACTAATTTGTAGTAATGTCTGGAGTATTTTGATCTACCCCATGCAAGGTAGAACAGGTCATTCTCCTTAAAGTTGGTATTTGTGCATTAAGCTCTTTAGTGTTCTCACTCTGTAATTGGGTCCTTTGAAAGGAAATACAAAATTAATATGATTTCAATCATGTGAAAATTTGTATATTAAGTCAATGTCCTTTAATTTCACTTAATTGCTCCTGTAAATGCATGGAAATAAAGCCAGATGCATCTCTTCAGCCCATGGGATATCATGATTAGCAATTGCATGCCCTTCTGTTGCCTGAGAAGGTAAAGTCTGATGGAGTGTAACACAAGCCCCTTCTCAGACCATTTACTCTGGTTTCCTAATTTGGTTGTTGTAACTACTGTGGCACAAAAAGTCAAGAGAGAGGAGAGAAGTAGGTGTGACATCAAAGCTAAAGACATTATGACTACTACTCTTTAATGATGTATGGAGACTCAGGCCCTGGCAGACTTAATAGCTTAATTTTCCCCTTTTATAATATAGTGATTGTGAGACATCTATTTCAAAACCACTTATCAGAGAAATTGGTTCAGTCTCATTATCTTTATTTGGTGGTTATGTAAGGTAAGCCAAACAGGTAGAGAGATTTTTCCACGTTATGTTGAATGGGGCGCAACAGGCAGGTCTCACTTGCCTGAACCCAAGGGACTCAATCTTTAGTCTTCCCAATCATACATAAGGGAAATCTCAAGAGTACTTCTATTAAAATCATGGAGCGATTTGCCCAAACTCACCATTAATTGAAGAAGAATGGAGCTGTGCTCTGGAAAGCTTTTCTCCTGGTATTTCTGTATTTACCCAATGAAAACCTTTCTTCTTAATGGAAATTTGACCTGAATATTGGAAAGAAAATATCAATTCAAAATATTAGTTTAAAATAATAATTTAAGTGAATATTAGTGTTTGGTGTTTTGATAAGGGTCACAGAATTTATAAAGGCAGCTATTTAAAAATATTTTTTACTGATACTCAACGACCAAAGTGAATGAAAGTTTCTCCTTTGAAATCTCACTTATACCTCCCCTGTAGTTTATCTTACGGGGGACAAATGTGCTTTAAAAATACTCTCTGCCTCAAAACAGCTTAAATTCTCTTTTCACAGAAAAAATTTAGAAATAGGCCCACCAAACCAATATAGAAGTGACAAGAAATGGGTAGTAGTTTGAAATAATTTCCAAAAGGCAAAGCTTACTCTCCAAATGAATTGCTAGACCTCAACTCTTTCAGGAAGGCGTGTCATCTTTGTGGGCATAGTATAATTAATGTATTTGAAAATATATATCTTGTGTTGAAATGACAAATAAAAGGTCTACCTAAGTAGAACAGTTTACAGAGCAAGAGGCTAAACCATGCAAGAATGTGCATGGTCACTCATATGAACTGTAAGATGAGAAGTTTTTATTCTCTAGAGAAATGAAACAATACAACAAAGACTCATGTTTGCAGCCTGGAATGTCATCTAAATAGCAATGGACTAAATCTCCTTCTAACGTGGTGCTTCTATGAGATCCAAAAGTACAACCCAAAGTTTAAATATTTTGGAAACTTAACTTTTTACTTTCTGTCACTGGCATTTTTGCCTATTCCTTTTGTGGCACTGATCTTATGTTGGCACTGATCCATGCTGTACTTCTGTCTCATACAGCAGCCAGTGACTCACAGTTCTTGCCTTTTGCTGAGTCTACAGCAAGCTTTAATGCTGTAAGTGCAGCCCCAAGAGCAAACATTTGTAGCAAGGCAGTGCCATACAAGAGTAGGAAAGTGTGACAGTGTAGGCACCACTTGCAGGTCTGTTCACACCAGTTCTAGAGGCAAAGATACCTTTTGCTAGCAGTGGCTATTCAGAAAGACTTCAACGTTAAGAGTCATCACCACTGTTAGAGTGAAAGTTATCCAAAGTTCACACCCAGGCCTGATGAATAAGTTTGCAGGAGGTGTTGGAGGAGGTCTGCAACAGAGCACTCATTCCACATCTCTGAACTGCCATGCAGATAATGGCATTTAACACAGCACTTTACAATCAAACCCATAATAATCTCTCTCTTCAGTTTAGCTGCATTACAACTAGACATCTAGGAAAAACAAAAGCAAGTTTCACAAAACTCTGCAAATGTTCTGTAAAGTAGGTGCCAATCTTTTACTCAGGCAAAGGCCCTGGATCCCCAAACTGTTCTTGTTTAACTAGCAGGAATTTGTTTCACCACAGGAGCAAGCAGGCTTCTGTTCTTTGATTCCAATTAGGTTAGGGAAGTTTCCATCACAAAAAAAAAATTATGCTGAGACTGCTTCAGGGAATGGCAAAAGCTGATGAGCAATTATTTGATTATTATGACATGAGAGTCATCTTTTTGCTTTATAGGTAAAGAATATCACAATGATGTGATCACTCATTTGGACCATTAGATGTAGCCATAAAGCAAACAAACAAATAATGCTCATTAGCAAAACACCACCAGTGCAGCTCAAATCTAACAGTGTTATAGTCTCATCTTTCCAGGGCATTTGGCACATGATTTTTAAACTTTTCTCAGAGTCTGAATTTTAGTAGTGATTAACTAAGCTTAAGGGCAGTGTTTCAGCAACTTGGTTTTAATTTCTGGGTAGACTTTGAGGGATAAGAAAAAATTACACCCTTATCAGTGGTAATATTTTGGCTGCTAAAACTAAAAAATTAGCTAATTCATTCAATGAAATGCATGCAAGCAATTAATACACGTTTTTAAAAGCAGTCCATCAGATGGAACTATGAAATAGTCATTGCTTTTCACTGAAATCTTTAGATATAGTTACGTCTCCCAAGCTAGGTTGAGAATATATATAATTACCTATAGAAGATGCTGGCATAGGGTATGATGCACTAGCATGTAGTGTATCCTAAGTTGATTTATATAGCAAAATAACTGGTGTGATAGATCAAAGATTTGAGAAGAGTGTACTTTGGTCTTTAATCTGGTCCATTGACCAGATGCTTGGATGTAGCTGGAGCATTGCAGAGGCAGCAGATGAACCTTCAGGTTCAGTTTTAGGATGCAGGAGTCCAGGAACCACCATGTGATGTAGAACCACCCTGTGATGTGACCCACAACACTGTAAGTGGGGACAGACAGGATTTGCTTTGAAGGCACACTCCTGATTCAAACTAAAACATAAATATTTGCTCCTATATTGCCATTCATTGCACTAACAATTCTCTTAAATAAAGACTTGGCAAGGACTTTTATATTAAACAAAACGAACAAAACTAAGTAGCTGGTTTAGCACATGAAAGGTTTTACTGGTTCTGAGAAAGTACATACATTTCAAGTGAGTTAATCCCAGTGCTTTTACTGAAGGCCAAATCCTGATACCTCCATTCACAGCATCTTATTCTTTGAGAGGTCCTATTTAAATCACTGAAGTTATTTTCTGTGGAATGAAGTCTGTTGCTCAATGTGTGTAAGCTGTACTAATATATAGACTCCAAGAAGAACAGAGAGAAAAAGACAACATAATGTATCATATTACATAATATATGATTACAGCACTGTTTAACATCTTTGTCAGGGACATGGACAGTGGGATTGAGTGCACCCTCAGCAAGTTTTCTGATGACACCAAGATGTGTGGTGCAGTCAACACGTTGGAGGGAAGGGATGGCATCCAGAGGGACCTGGACAGGCTTGAAAGGTAGGCCCATGAGAACTTAATGAAGTTCAACAAAGCCAAGTGCAAGGTCCTGCACATGGGTCAGGGCAATCCCAAGCACAAATACAGGCTGGGCAGAGAATGGATAGAGAGCAGCCCTGCGGAGAAGGACTTGGGGGTGTTGGCTGATGAGAAGCTCAATGTGACCTGGCAATGTGTGTTTGCAGCCCAGAAAGCCAACTGTATCCTGGGCTGCATCAGAAGAAGCATGACCAGCAGGTCGAGGGAGGTGATACTCCCCCTCTACTCTGCTCTCATGAGACCCTACCTGGAGTACTGTGTTCAGTTCTGGGTCTCCCAGTGTAAGAAAGACATGGACCTGCCCAAGTGGGTCCAGAGGAGAGCCACAAAGATGATCAGAGGGCTGGAACACCTCTCCTATAAAGACAGGCTGAGAGAGTTGGGGTTGTTCACCCTGGAGAAGAGAAGTCTCTGGGGAGACCTTCTTGCAGCTTTCTGGTACCTAAAGGGGGACTACAAGAAAGCCGGAGAGGGACTTTTTACATGGGAATGCAGTGATAGGACAAGGGGTAATGGCTTTAAACTGAAAGAGGATAGATTTAGATGAGATGTGAGGAAGAAGCTCTTTACTGTGAGGGTGGTGAGGCACTGGAACATGTTGCCCAGAGAAGTTGTGGATACCCCATCCCTGGAAGCGTTCAAGGCCAGGTTGGATGGGGCTTTGAGCAACCTGGTCTAGTGGAAGGTGTCCCTGCCCATGGCAGGGGGGGTTGGAATTAGATGATATTTAAGGTCCCTTCCAACCCAAACTATTCTATGATTCTATGATTATTTGTAAAAACACTGTACCAAAGTACAACATTAAGCCAATGACAGGAAGGCTTTGGAACTTTTCTAATCTGCATAATATTATAGGCCCCAGAAATTATTCTTTTATTGTTATTCCAGCAAATTTATGTAATGAGACATGTAGTTGATTTTATTGATTTACTACTAATATAAAATATTTCCCCAAACCAGAGAAAAATTTTCATTTTGATTAAAAAAACAAAGATACAAATCTTGCTGAAATCAGTGGCAGTGAAGGTACAGTACAGATTTGGTGTAAGCCAGCATTTTAATACTCTTTAAAACTAATTATTCTTTAAAGTATTACGTGTTACTCACGTAACTCACTGAAGCAGGATTTGCTGTGAAGCACATGATGGAAGAGTTTGCACAAAGACTGCTCTGTGGGAGGTAAATTCTGGCAGGTACAGTCCACACGCAGCATAGTGCCCCAGTTGCTAATGTAGGCTGCTTTGCAATCAGCATTTGCAGAACAGGGCATGTCACCCTTGATTAAAGTTTCAAGACAAGCTTCCTCATTGTAGCATTTTTTTGTCACGTGTCTCCAACACTTTGACCAAAAAATTGTGTATTTTTTCCTGGTGGCAAAAAAAGAAGTATACAATGACAGTTTAAAAACTCACTTGTGATTTCACAGAAAAGACATTTAAGGATCATCATGAAAAGAAAGTGTATTCCCAACGTACCACTTAAGCCTTAAAAATCACAATTGGCTTAAATTCTGCTCTGATTTGCATGTAATTAGTTTGAATGAAATCTGCAAAATTGTAATTTGAGGAAAAACTTGGTTTTACTGAAAAAGTTTTTGAGAAAAAGAAACTGCACTTCTAATCAGTACCTGTGAAGATTTTCCCAGGGTCCAGCAAAAATCAGTGTGAAACCAACAGTCTCGGATCCTCAGAGAAGAAACATGGATAGAGGAACTAGAGCAGTCATCACAATGAAACCAAAACAGGTGCTGTTCTAGTGGATCAGTTTGTTGGGCAGTGTGAAGGAAGAATGAACATTCAACTTATTTTAAGTAAAATAATCTACATCCAATGCCAACCCTTCCTCCCCCTGAATGCTAAAAAAATAGAAAATGTCCAACACTCAGGGAAAATTAGAAGTAATTCTGTTGACCTTAAAGGTTAATTGATAGCAGAGATAAGTTATGAGAAGAATTAACTTGTTTCCCAGCTCAATAGTCTCAAATTATTTCAGTTTATTTGCTCTTAGCATAGAATAAAATTGGCCTTTAATGCACTATGTTTGACAACAGAAAACATATAGTAAAAGTTAACTAAGAATTCTGTAGATATTAACTAAAACCCAATTTATCACTTACATTAAATTTTAGGGGATGATAAAGGTAAACTGTTGTTGTATATTGTACATTAGTATATTAAAACATTATTTCCTAATCATAAAATTAGGCTATAAATTTACTGTTGAGATATTGTGTAGCTGTAACAAGCAAGTCACACGGAAAAACATGATCTGTTACGATACCAGCTAGGACATTATTGTAAATATTTTCATTACACAAGCAAACGTTTCAAAGCAGATGCCACCACTGTGATAATAGAATTATTTTTATTCACCTCCTGATTTATAGATATAGCTAGCCTTAATTTAGAGACTAATTTTGCCAGTTATATCCACTTATTGTCAGTGCCAGGAAACATTAATGTTCCCAACATAATGGGTAATTCAGCAAGTCTCCATTAAGATATTACATGTGTACACATGCACATGCACAGACATACACTTGTAGCCCAATTCTTATGACATAAAAAGGGGCAATTCCCACTGACGTCAATGTGAATAGCCTGCACAGAACTGAAAGCATCTCTTGGCCTCCTGGTTTGTTGACTGAACGTTAATTTCAGCACAGCTTTGAGGTAAAATTCAGGTCTAATCCACAAGGCAACTGGTGACTATGCTGAAAACTAAAGTGAGCCAACTGACCACACACAAATGGTGGCAATTAAATTGAACTATGAATCTGGGCTAATCTTGTTGTGTGTTTTCTAAAATAAAGTCAAACCTGAAAATTGCACTATTCTTCATGAGTTTGGTCTCTGTGCATGTTTCAGGGCAGCTTTTGTCAAGTATCAGTATGCTTCAGATGAAAAGAATGACAACAGTTTTCTGAACGTGCCAAGTTGGTTGTACGGCCATTGGGTACAAAGGGTCAGACTCTGTGGTGGAAAAGGCAATCACTTCAAGCAAACAAACTTCGCCTGGTCTGCGGCACAATTTGTGCAAACTGCTAGAGGGCAAAGGTGCAGACTGGCAGGCATTATCTGAAGGGAGTGGTAATGAAAATACACAACAGCATAGTTTGTCAGGCAGAAACAGTGTTAAGAGTCACAAAAGAGGCAGAATCAAAGCCCACACTAGATTTTAGACCATTCTGAAAATGACCTTTTTCAGTTTCCTTGTGGAATTACTTGTGGAATTACCAGAGCTGATGCAGACATCTGTGAAGATGTCAAACACAAGTGATAATATACAATAGATACAGTGCATAATAAAATTTTGCTAGAGGTGAGATATACCGTATATATATAAAAATTATTTGAACAAATCCTTATTCACAGGCACATTATTAGGCAAAATGTTTCTTCTACTTACCTGCACAATTCATTCTCTTCACACATGTGGATTACATTCAGACATGATGGGGGTGGAACAGCAGTAACTGCACAGGGCTTGCCATGGAGAAGTTCTTTGGCTCTGTGGCAGGATTCATCAGGCTGGATACAATCACAAAATGTCATCATTTGGGCAACTTCAAAAGGCATGTTTCGATAGAAGAACCTTATGGCTGCTTGACATTCTTCCATGTTGCACTTATTTACTGAGCAAACCTTAAGGTACAGGGACAACTGTTTGTTACATACTTCATCTTCAACACATTCCTTGTTCATCTCCAAACAGGTCCTGTTTGCTGTGTATGCTAAAAGGAATAACAGTTTTTAAAATGAAATCACAAGAAAACCTTTCTCAAGTAATGATTGGTAGTCAACCTGCCTGCAACATTCCCATTAAAAACAAGTTTGACTCCCCAAAAATCTAGCTCTTCCAGCATTGCCTCTTTTAAGCCCACTGTGTGATCTTCGTACTTGTCCCTTCCACTGCTTGGCCCTCATAAGCAACCCTCCTGTAAGTTTCTGCTCCTGCCAGGTGAAAACTGGCAAGATAGAAGTTTCTTCATGGTATGTAACTGTTTCTGGAAGCTAGTGGCTCGTGGATACCTGAAAATGCTGAAATCTCCAGCATGCAGTCTTATGCTAGACTACATAATAAGTAATGGAGAAGGGAAGATAAATGGTATTTCTGTGCTTTTAATCTAGTTTATGTATTTCTAGCCTATGCTATAAACCTTCCAAAAAGATCTAGATAATTCTGACCCTAAAATGTTTATGGGATAAGATTTGCCTCTGTAAATCTAACAGGATCAGGATTGTTACCTGACATTTTTGGAATTGTATCTACCCAGTAGCTTAACTGAAAATATGTTGGATCTATTGACTACCTGCTCTTCAGTAATTTGAATGAAAAGTATTCATTTTCATTTTGAGATACACTGTACACTATCTGAAAACAGAGCTAAAAACAGTTATTAGGATTCATAAGTAAATTCAGACCTACCTTGTTTGGAGAGAGCAGATAAACTCCATTGTAATTTTGTTTCCATACTAATATTGACTAGAAAAAAAAGGAACACGTACAGGCATAAGTGATAAACCAGGTCTTAGCTTAGTTTTTAACTTTAAAGTATTGGCTGCGTTGCTGGCATAGTGCCAGTAGTAAAAAGAAACAAGAATAAAAAGCTTCACCAAATAGAACCTGTCAACTTGTTAACAAACTCTAAAATCACTGTTGCATACATTAATAAGTTTTGGGGGTGAAAGCACAGTTTATCAATGGCTGCTGATAACATTTTCTACATAATTATATATCCTGTGAGCTCAAGAAGAGTTTTTAGAGCTGCTTAGTGCAGTATAAAGTCAGATTTCTTGTGAATAAATGAAAGCCAGGGGCCTTAATGTGTTCATCAGTGCATCCGGCTTTCAAGCTCAACTAACCGCTTGTCATGATCTAAAGTCAGGGCAGGCAGACAATTCTTGTTATTAGAAAATTATTGTTATTTGTCTTACATTGTTTCTACTTACAGTGTAATACTAAAAGGGACTGATTTGGATCAGCTTCTATCAAATTAACACATTGAAGGACAATAGAATTTGCAGTCAGGCTATCATTTTGATATCAGATCATTAATTCTCATGTAAATAAGCCTCTTAAAACATTTCTCACAGACTTGTGCACACTAATGTTATGTATGAAAGCACTCAGACTGCTGGAATACCACTAACCTGTGTCGGTGTCCTGAATTTTCCCATCATCGTCATCATCATCATCATTTCCACTAGCTGCTGAAGCTTGGCTCTCTTGAGAGTGCTGTAAACAAGGGTTGTTAAATATTCCCTTCCATATTTTAATGCATCTCATCTGAAGTGGGTTTGAGCACTTGCACTCTCCTAGCACTGTTTTCCTCAGTTCTTTCCACGCTGACAAACACTCCTGCTTGACCATCGGGAGCCAGCATTTTGCTGCGTCTGCCTGGCATGCTCGCTGGAATCTCTTATACACTAAAAAGCAGTAATGGTCTTCTCGACAGCGTTGTTTTGCCATACTGCAGTCATCCTCTAATTCTTTTGGGTGTCTTTGGCCTTTGGGGTTTCTGTGTTGCCTAAAACTCACTTCAGTATCTGATCTTGAGGGAGTTTCCAAATATTCTGTGCAAATAGGTACAAACAGAGATATAAATCAAATTGAAGATGGACCATCATCACTGGTCAGCTCAACACAATCTCAGGAAAAAGATAATTGTCTTAATGCAATAAAATGAATGAAACAGCACTAGTTTCATTCTGGATTTTTGTAAATACATAATTTCAGAGTCTTGCAGACTAATGAATCTTCCTCATGCTTACTGTGTCCTGGTAGTTGTATAATACAGTCTTTACACTTTTAATACACTTTAACAATTCAGCTCCTAACAGTAACATGAGAAACCCTCACTAAAATTACTGCATAAAGGGATTAATCTCTGTCGTGGTTTCAGCCCAGCTGGTAACAAAGCACCACGCAGCTGCTCGCTCACTCCTCCCCACCCCACTCCAGTGGGATGGGGAGGAGAATCAGAAAGGAGAAAAGGAAAAAAAAAATGGAACCTCATGTGTTGAGATAAGGACAGTTTACTGGGACAACACAAGTAGAGAATTTACAACAACAATGGTACTAATAGAAGAATATACAAAATGGGTGATGCACAGTGCAGCTGCTCACCACCCAGAACCTGATGCTCTGCCACTTCCCCCACCGAGAGCTGGGAGCTCCCCCCTAGCCCGCTCCCCACTTATATACTGAGCATGCTGTCACGTGGTATGGAATAGCTCCTTGGCTAGCTCAGGTCAGCTGTCCTGGCTCTGCCCCCTCCCAGGTTTCTGTGAAAATTAACTCTATCCCAACTGAACCCAGAACAACCTCACATAATTTTAACCATCTACATATTGGACATATCATGGATTATAATCTTAATTCAATGCATAATTTTTAAAGAGAGAATGGCAATTCTAGAAGATGAGTCATTCATTACCTAAAATAGTCATTTAAGTTAGACAGGGAGAATTACTCCAGCAATACCATAAGCCATAATCTGTAGGTAAAACTGATACTAGTGTAACTCCATCCAAATTTTTGCTATGTTTGTGAGAAATGTAATCTCAATCAGAAAAAAATATAAAATTACTTCATTTTTCTAGAAGCAAAAGCAACTGTTCCAATGACATCAACATCAGGTTTTAGATACCCACTCTTCTTGTTTGGGGCAAGGAGTAACAGATCAGGATATTATTATTTCCTCTTCAATAAAGCCATATATTCTACTACTATACGATGTATGCTGATTGATGCCAGCAGGGAGTGATGGATCAGCACCAGGAGTCAACCTTGGGGCTCACTTTCCAGACTCTCATTCACTGGCTGATTTTACCTTTCATGTCAGCTTTGCTAATCATTACTCCAGGAGACATTGGATCAGAAACTGCAAGCCTTTCATGCGCCAAGTAATTCTCAATTATAGAGAAAGGTTTTCTGAAGGGAAAAGAGTTCTCAGAATAATAAAAAATAAATTTAATGGAGCTGGGCCCATTCATTACAATAGAATTTCTTAAAAAAGATGCATTTTATATATTATGTACAGCTTTATGAAGGTAGTAATTGTGTTTCCCACATCCAGTAACCTCTCCTAGATGTAGTGAAGATGCTCCTGTAACACAATGTGACACAACTGCACAACAGTACATCCCCATTCACTCACACTCCCATTCACAAAGTGGCTGGATGTTGCGCTCTATACATAACAGATCCAGTGGCCCTCAAGCTTTCTTGGGCAGCAAGTAGCCCTCAACATACATTGTATTTTCACTCTTGCTTTCCACTTGATTGAGCAAAAGCTTTAGAAACCATTTGAATTTCTCACACGCATTTTATTAGTTTTGTTTGTTTTAAAGCAGATATGGCATTGCTTTCATATGCACGTTGGAGTGTGAATATCACAGAAAAGACAAAACTAAAGTTTTTGGGGAATTACCAGATTTGAGAAATATGCAAAGAAACTTGAGTCCAGTTAAAATGAGGGTTACAAAATTATATATTTCTTTTTGCTCTTCATAATTAAAACTTCATGTTTAGTTACCTTTATTAATGCTGCACTGTTTCCCAAGCAAAGTCGTGATGCTACAGAAATCATCTGTAGTGCAGACACAGTTTTTAAATTCTGGGTATTCATCAACCAGGACCTGGATGATTCTATTGCATCCAATAGCGTCTTCTGCCTTGCATCTATTACCTAGAACTCACCATTAAAATTATAATGTTGTTAATGTTTATGAATGCTTAAGGGGTATGATTACAGAAAACAATTCAATTGAAGCACAAAAATAATATGTTTTTCCAAGAGAAGCTGGTTTGAACTTGGTTTTGTTTGAAAACACGTCATAATTTACAAACTTTAAATAATATTCAGAGTGATATAATGAAGTTGTGTGTACAGTATTACCGCCTTTTATTTGATCTGACCCATTGCCAGAATGTCTGTTCTCATTTTCAAAGTACATAAAACCTAAAACTCATAGCTTTTATTCTAGGTAGGTGAGGCAGAGAGACCAAACTAAAAAGCTGCACAGGACTTGCGGAGCGCATCCTGAACTGAGGCACTGAGATACTCATCTTGGTCCTGTGTAGAAATGAGGTGCCTGGTACAGGGATAGGAATTCACAGTGCAGGCTAAGGTACTGCCATGTAACAGAGTAAGAGAGGGGACATAGGAGGGCAGGCCCAGTCCCGTGATAATGGTGATGCTAACCACATGCTGAGAGATGTCAGCTCTGGTTCAGGTCTCTCACTCACATGAGGATGGCATGAGCCTACAAATGCCTGGCCATTTGGATATGCCCTTGGACTTCTATAGAACAACTTCACTGCCTAAATTTGGCAATGACAACAAATTGTAAGTAGTCCAAGAATATTCTGATTTTTAATTTTTTTATAATAAAAATAAGAGAGATGTTAACATAAAAAAAATGTGCAGAAGCCTTAGATTGCCAGTCCAGTTTCAAGCCTGTTGCTTGCATGTGTACTTTGACTCAATGACAAAGACACTCACACAGGCTGTCAAATCGTATTCGCCTTGTATGCGTAGTAAAAATAAAGAGCATGTACTAGTTTGTGGTACAAAGGTAAATCAATCAACTGTCTACTTAATAGACTAAAAGGTTTTAAAGATATTTCATTGCTTATTATTGCTTAAGAAAGTTACAAGTTACATAATAAGCAGTTAAATACCATTTAAGAAAGGTTTATTTTGTGAAAGCCATGGCCTGCCTTGTCAAAATGGGTATGCAGGTCCCCAAACCAGCACATTTTCCACATTTTCTCTCTTCACCTCATAGATATTAAGTATCTCACAACATATAAGATAAGGAGTATGTGCCTTACAAGATCCAGGCTGGTCACGGGGCAGTAAGAGGATAGATTTTAATCTACTGAGCACAAATGCTATTGTCTCTGCCTTGTCAATGGTGATGTCTGGCTTCCTGCCTTGCTGCTTTCCCAGTGACTAGCGTGGAGCAGCAGAGACTCTGCACTCTAGTAAAACTAAAAAGCTAGCAGCCATGTGTCACCATCACCATGGACAAGCTTTAATGTGATTAGAGTTTTAATGTCATTTATATGTTGTTGACACAAACAGCAGCGGAAGGCAGTCTAGGTGAAGGGCTGCAAGAGGAAGCAGTGCATTTTGGCCATGCCTGAAGGAATGAGAATCAGCTATTCCAGAGTGCATGTCCCCATCCTGTCACCCCTAAATCCTTTTTCAAAGAGTGTCTGCATTGCCCTTTCTCCAGTTGCTGTTACTGACTGAGGAGGGCTGCTGGATGTATTAAAATGTGCACTGCTACAGGGGAATGTTGCAGTCCAGCAAGAGCTACAGTTCCCAGCCTCTGCTCCCACTTCACCTCTTGTATCAGCAGAGGAGGAGGTGATGGTGCCTGGGCTTGCCAGGATCTCTCCAACTGCATCTCCAGCTTGCCTTCTGCATTTTTAGAAGTAGAGCATGACCCTGACCCTTAGCTCTCACATTTCTTTCTTTTTCCAGTAGCCAAGAAGCTCAGGAGATCTACTGAAGGTCATAGACATAAGACACTCCCTGGCCATAAAAATAGGGTGCAAAGTGTGTGGTGACATGGGAACTATGGAGGCCCATGGAGGTGGGTGGACGGATATTCTACTCTATAGTTTTAATCGAGTGAGTAAGGGATTGTTCTGGTTTCAGCTGGGATAGAGTTAATTGTCTTTCTAGTAGCTGGTATAGTGTTATGTTTTGGATTTAGTTTGAGAAGAATGTTGATAATACACAGATGTTTTCAGTTGTTGCTGAGTAGTATTTAGACTAAGTCAAGGATTTTTCAGCTTCTCATGCCCAGCCAGCAAGAAGGCTGGAGGGGCACAAGAAGTTAGGAGGGGACACAGTCAGGACAGCTGACCCAAAGTGGTCAACATGGTATTCCATACCATGTGACGTCATGCCCAGTATATAAACTTGGGGGAGCTGGCCTAGTTGGGGTGGATTGCTGCTCGGGAACTAACTGGGCATCAGTCGGCAAGTGATGAGCAACTGCATTGTGCATCACTTGTTTTGTGTATTCTAGTTCTTTTATTATCATTTTTAAATTGTTATTATTATTATCATTATTTTTTCTTCCTTTCTGTCCTGTTAAACTGTTCTTATCTCAACCCATGAGTTTTACTTTTTTTGCCCAATTCTCTCCCCCATCCCACTGGGTGGGGGGGGAAGAGAGCAAGCGGCTGCATGGTGCTTAGTTGCTGGATGGGGTTAAACCATGACAGGGATAATAAAAGAATTTCAGGAAAAAATTTCAGGAGGACAAATTCCAGGGATAGAAAAAGAACAACAAAGATCAAGAGGGCTTGTGTAAAAATCAGCTGATTTACAAAATTTATGACTGTCTTCTTCAAGGTCCTGAAGATAATTCAAGGGTGGAGGTGAGTCAAGGTAGGAGAGTAAGAAAGACAAATCCCAGTATATTTCATGCTGCACCCCAGCCTCACTTAGCTCACCTGTCTTCATGACACTAACAAGTTGTGGTTAGGAGTCAGGTACAGGGACTGTGTTCAGAGTGGCTCTGTGTGCTGTGAACCCACTGTGCTGAATCACAGCAGCTGACAACCAGAGGGTGAGAGGTAGGTTGTCCTATACAAAAGGCATAGACAGAATTGGGAAGCACATCAGATTTATGGGATTCCCTTGCCTGGCCCCTTGAAAGCTGTGTAGAAGTAACCTATTATCAGTATTGGTCTCTTTGTACACCGTGTTGATTCAGCTGTGATGAACAGCAGAAAATATTTTATTGCTGGTTTTCAATTATTGTTGCTTTACCATTGATTAGTTCTAGGTAATATATTTTTACCTTATACATATTCTTCCAAGGCATTTACAAAAAAAGTTCTCTGACCTAATGCTTGGCAGCCATTGGTCATAATTTGATTTATTTTTATGTACATAATTTATGTACATGGGACCACAGATAGAAGTATGACAGAGTAGAAGCTGACACTTCCAGGGTGATAATCTGTTCTTGCACGGCCAGCTTTTCATCAGTGGGAATTGCAGCAGGGGACTGCAGAGGGAAGTACTGGGTTTTCCCCTCTAGCACTTGTGACATCACATCTGGAGTGCTGTGTCCAGTGCTGGGCTCCTGAGGACAAGAGGGACATGGGCATGCTGGAGTGGCTCCTGCAGAGTGCCACAGATGTGATTAATGGACTGAAGCATCTGTCCTATGAAGAGAGGCTGAGAGACCTGGATTGCTCAGCCTGGAGGACAGAAGGCTTAGAGGTGTACCAATAAGCGTATCCATCTGTATAAATACCTGCTGCGACAGGAGTGAATAAGGCAGGGACAGACTCCTCAGTGATAGGACAAGAGGTACAAACTGAAGTACAAGAAATTCCATGTAAAGGACAGAAAAAACTTTTTTTATATGACAGTGGTCTAACAGTGGAAGGGGAAGAAGGATTGGTCTCAGAGGACTATAAACTGAGACTGAAAATGCTGCTGTAGTAGTAAGGGAGCAGTGATGGACAGTTTGACAGTGAAAGGAGTGACTTAGGCAGTGATCTGGAGAGTGTACCCAGATGTCCTCTGAAGAACAAAAGATGGAAGTCTTGATAATGCACATAATTAACTTGGAGGTTACAGCCTGAGGGACTGAGTTATTGAACTCATACCACAATGTAGGAGTGTAATAATCATTTGTAGTTAGGTTTTTCATAGAAACTAGCAAAAGGAGTATTTGTCCCATTGCCTATTGACTCCACCTAACACATTCATGCTTAGCACTGAAAGACCTTTTCCATTCCTACAGCCCATCCATGAAGTTTTCAGTCTTGCACATGTAGAGTACTCTTGACATACATTATAATGTTATTCTTGCTAATAATGCTGCTGGTAAATTTTCTGTCGCTGTTTCTGTGGGCTCTCTGAGAGGTACCATCAGCTGTCTGACTATGGGTTTACAGCCTCTGGGGTCATGGCACCTAATAAGCACATTTAGAATGATTTTTCCTAGACCCAGCACGATATCTGAGTGCCCTGCAATGTTGGAGGGTCCTTGCCAAAGGCTATTATCCTAAGGAAATATACAGATGAGAAATCAAACAAGAAGAACTGATTTTCAGAAGGTTTCTCTGACCCAGTTACAAATACCATTAATATCAATGAACAAGCACATAGGACAATAAGCAAGGGAAATGGCTGTGGGAGACCTCAGCTGGTCCGAGGGATCAGAATGCAAGTTTAACATTGACCTTGAGCAGATATCCATGTACCCTTGAAGAGACTGGTAAGTCCCGAGAAGAGCTGAGCAAACAAGACTGCGGAACTGTTAGACTACTGAACACGGTGATAAACATTCTAAGGGTTGGCAAACATCCTGGCTTTGACCAGAGTATGAACAGTGCATGATCAACAATTGTATTAGCTGGCTGGCGCGCTATGTGAGAGTGGATTGGACAAAAGTAGAATGGTAGAGTATATAAAAAGGCACTGCTTGAAAAATAAAGAGAGATTACTGCAACTTGATATTCAGTGTCGTGTCCGTCTCTACAACGACAAATGGCATATTATGGGACAATGCAATAAATCCAAAGGGGAGAACACAGAAGTCATCATGCTGGCCCACTTCATCTGGTTGCAGGGTATGATAAAGAATAGGCTACAGTATAAATCCTGATCTTTATGTCAAGTAGTCTTGATGCTAATGCCTTTGTGAATGATGTCAGAGAAACAAATTCAACTTCTGATTTGGGGAGGAGGTTTGGTTCTAGAGAGCTCATCTTTAGGTGACTGTCTTGAGCCTGAAAGTACTGCATATTCCAATACTTTTTTTTCAAACAGCATCCATATCTTTTGAAACTGTTCCACTTCACATAAAATATGTATAAACTTGATAGAACATGAGCTGAAACACAGTTCTTTTGGGGACTGTTGTAACCATTAAGTTGTCATTTATTTTTCATTTACTCTATCTGTTCTTCAAAGTATTCAGCCATTCTATGGAAAGCTGATACATATCTGGAATAGGACACACTAAGAACGACCCATCAGAGAATTTTCTGCTCTAATTATTTTAAATACTGCCTTGTGACTTGGGACACTTGGGTTCAAATCTCTGCAACAAATCAGATAGACGGAAGCATTCAGGTAGCTCACACTGCAGGTGAATGTTCTAGCAATGGGCTATTGACCATGAAGTCAGGCAGCATCTTCTGCTGCCTAGCTTCCCACACAGACCAAATGTGAGACTGAGTCCTGATATCAAGACAGGCAGAGGAACATTCACTTTATCAACTCTGCTGCAGCTGAGGCTCAGAACAGATTATGGCATCAGGACATGGCTGGTTTTGTTCAAATATAGTCAATATAAGGAGAAGGGAGGTATCTGTGGAGATATATATATACCTCTGAGTCCCAGTGATAGAGAAACTGCCTTATGGAATTAAGTGGCTAGAAATGGCAGTTATGAACCTAAATACCCTTGGATGCATTTATGAACAGGATCAAGGCATGTACTAGGCTAATGGCAAGTGATTGCATCTGTACTGCTGCATTTCTGCATGGTACCCTGTCTTGACCAAGCCAGCTGGACTATGAAGATAGCGCCAGCCTGGAGTCACTCCCAAAAGACAGTTTTGTGCAGCCACCATGGGGGTAAGACAGTTTAGTTGTATGGATGCATGATGCCCCATGACAGTTGAACTCAGGGCCAGAAAATAGTCCCTGGCCCATTTTATTTGCTCATACTGATGAAGCCTTGGCAGATCAAGGCCCTTGACGTTTATCAGTCAACAAAGGTGTTATTACTAGTTTGGTCAAATGACACTACCACACTGTACTGCCACTCTTCTTCTCCTCCCATATTGACAGCACTTGGCAAATGAATACTCATCATTTAACAGCAAGGTCTTGGAGGGATTTAAAGAAAGAGAGATGGTGACTAATACCCAAGATTTGTTCAAGAAGATAATAGGCCTTCAGAGAAAGGAACATTTTCACCTGAACAACAATAGAGATGAGTTTCAGGTCAAACTTGTAATATCTGGTCTTCCCCCAATTAAAACATACTTTACTTGGACATGGTGCACCAAGCGTTGGAAGTGCAATGAAAAGAGACAGAGACTGATTTTTCTGCTTTCATTTATGTGACAATCTGTTTAACAATTCAAGGAGGCTTAGTCACATCGTAACCTGCACTTTATAGAACTGTCACTCCCTCAAGTGAATCACTCTGACATGTAGGTACTTGCCGTGGTTTAACCCCAGCCAGCAACTAAGCACCACGCAGCTGCTCGCTCACTTGCCCCCCACCCAGTGGGAAGGGGGAGACAATCTAAAAAAAAAAAACCCAAACCAAAACCTCATGGGTTGAAATAAGAACAGTTTAATAGAACAGAAAAGAGGAAACTAATAATGATAATGATGACACTAATAATAATAGTAATTAGACAATAGTAATAATAAAAGGATTGGAATATACAAGTGATGCACAATGCAATCGCTCACCACCTGCCGATCGACGCACAGTTAGTTCCTGAGCGGCGATCCCCCCCCCCAAACCGCCCCCCTCCCCCGGTTTATATACTAGACACAACATCACATGGTATGGAACACCCCTTTGGTCAGCTGGGGTCAGCTGCCCTGGCTGTGTCCCCTCCCAACTTCTTGTGCCCCTCCAGCCTTCTTGCTGGCTGGGCATCAGAAGCTGAAAAATCCTTGACTTTAGACTAAACATTACTTAGCAACAACTGAAAATATCAGTGTGTCATCAACATTTTCTTATACCTAACTCAAAAGCATAGCACTATACCAGCTACTAGAAAGACAATTAATTCTATCCCAGCTGAAACTAGGACAGTACTATTCATTGAGTAAATTCAGTGTGCCTCTCTACAACACAACTTTCTTTGAGGCATGCTTTATTTGATTTGTTTCTTATTCTAATACAGTATTTGGAAATTACTCTAAGTAACTACTACATTGTTTTGGGTATTGTGAAAGATCATAGAATCATAAAATGGTTTGGGGTGGAAGGGACCTTAAAGATCATCTAGTTCCAAACTCCCTGCCATGGGCAGGGACACCTTCCACTAGAGCAGATTGCTCAAAGCCCCATCCAACCTGGCCTTGAACACTTCCAGGGAGGGCACAGATCAACTCCTCTGAATTATGAAAACAAGGTTGGAACTTGTTTCCAGCTGCATGCTGGCTTTAACAGGATCCCACGAGAGCATAATTTCTGCTGAATTTAGACTTCTTGAGTTGGTTCAGACTCTGACTTTGTTCATAGCCCAGAAATTTCTTTTATCATGTTATTGAAGAGACAGTGTGACTGTTACTGAAAATAGTATTGGCCACTGCCAAGGATTTCAGAAGTTGACTCTTTTGCCATCACTTTCTCTTTGAAATCTTGCTAACTTCATTCAGTTACCGCAGCAATATTTTGATAAACTATGAATATGCAACCATTCAGCAATTCAAAATAAAGCTGTGTACACCACAAAGAATTACCTGAAATATTGCAGACATCTTCAACAACATTCCAGATGCTGTCACACCCATTTGCAGCATTTATACATTGCTCCCTCAAGTGCAGACAGTCAGTAGTCTGGGCAGTCGATATACTTGTGAAGTACATGAACAACACTGTAAAAACAGAATATAATGACAATTCAATACAATAGATATTGTACTGACCTTTTTCATTTACACTTGGATTATAACAAAATAATTTACTGTAGTTTATCTATAGATTCAAATTTTCTACCAAGTAGCTTTTTAACAGAATAAAACTTTTCCTCAGTTTCACGACTGGAAAACTAAATTTAAATTTTAAATTTTCAAAGTTTCAGTGTGGCATATTTTTATTGTTTTTACCCCAGTATTGTGACATCAACCATAGCTATTCATCAGTTCATAGATACATAGAAATGACTGCAGTTCTGAAATCTATAGTAAATTATAGAAAGGACGACAGTACAAAATTCAGAGGAAACAGCATTTTACTCGGACTGCAATTTCATCAAGCTAGAGACTACACAGGAATTCCTATGAATAGACCATGTGAAAGAGATTTGACAGCTACACACCTGTTAGATAATAAATGAGATTTTCTTTCATAATCGAGTACTCTTCACCCTCTTTGTTTTTACTTCACAGATGCATCATTTCTTAAAAGCAGCCCCCACATTTATGTCTTTGTCTGCTTCCCTGAGTGCACTGAACCTGAAAACCATGCTAATTGCATAAAAAAGTTCTGAAACTGAAGACTAATACAGAGGTTTCAAGGTAAAGAATTTTAAATCAGCACCACCTCTGGCTTATCAGTAGAAAATTAAATTGCCTTGCTAAGAAAAGACAAATCAGTTGGGGTTTAGCTCTTTCATCAACATTCCCATGGTAACACAACCTCTAATTTGTAACCATGTGTCTTAATTTTCTATAAAATTAAGTTTCAGACACTGATTTCAGGCCTTATCAAACTAGCTGCTGAAGGGAAGTGTTTTCCTTAAGTATTGAAGGACACGGTATCTCCCAGACCAAGTCTCCTTTTTTCCCTTATGTTCAGGTAAGTTCATATGGAATTTGAGGAGTTTCCAGCACTGTTTAATTCCTTAAACATCACCTGCAAGAGGCATGAAATATTCCCTCAGGACTTGTCCAGACCCTATCCAGAGAAATGAAACATTTCCAGTGATACATTTGAGAAATAAGAAATTAAATATCAAATACTGCTCTTAATAATCTTAAATAGCCACTACTGTTTAGAGGTGATGCCATCCCTTCTAGAAATGATGCTTACCTGTGATATAATAGTGCTGCTGTAGGGAACACTTTCTGGAGATATGTTGTTAAAGATGAGGCAACATTTAAAACTTTATAACTGACAGGTGCAATAGCATCTAGTGTGCCTCAGAGACACAAAAGAGGCCACACATGCTTACCATAGCTGGTGCTAATCCTTCCCCAATTGTGCTTATTCCTGCCAGTTCTCTGATCCATGCAGGGTTTGTTGTGAGATCAGTGATTTCCAGCCTGAAACACTCTTTTAGTCTGCTTCTGTCGGTCAGCCTGGGAGACTGATCAATAGAAACGGCTCCTGTCACTTGACATTGAGGAATGTGCAGCTGGCCCATCCAAAGAGACAATTTTGGCTCATTATGACAACATGTTATTCCTGGGACTGTCTCCAAGAGTTCTCCGTAATTGTGAAATTACTCACTATTTATTCATATGACAGAGAAAAAAAGTTGCCAAATACCTTACAGGTGAAAATGACTCTCTATATAAGACAATACAGAATTACAAACCCAGGAACTATCCAGACAGGGTATTTTGCTGGATAACCATTCACCTATTTTGCAGGTACTAACACGACGGAAGATTTAAGCATCCGATTAGGATCTGCAGCACAAAGACTCTGTGCTGTGTCCCTCCTGTTAAGACTGCTTTTCAGAACCAGTGGCTGAAAATGAGTAGTCAAAGTAGGAATGATTTAGCAGCTCCTGCTCCTTTGTTAGGATTATTTCTTTTGAACCGACCTGGAAACTGTGCCCCCAAAAAGGAGGAGATGCTTTTGCAAAATAAAGAGCCGAGTGGCATAACCTATGACTGAAGCTAATTCAGTCCAAGAAAGGGCTTCTCCAGATCTAATGACATATTATGGATGGGTCTTTTGTTTCCTCAGCAGTACACAGGGGGCATACCGTGGCAAGCCTACATGAAACAAACTGGCCTATGTGATTTCAGAATCCAGTCCATTGTAGCTTATACAATTGCTTAAAAAAAAAGTTACTACTTCAGTAATTCACTTCAGTTATTTACTCCAGTGTTTGGAGTACTCAGCAACTGTTTTCTACTTAGAAGAGTTCAGGGCACCTAAGAGTTATTTTGTAGCTAAAACTTTCAGAGGGATCCATTTTGATATGAGGAGACATAAATTTAGATTTCTACAGGTGTCTGTATTTTTGTACATGTGTCTATTGATTCATTCGTTAGGTGTAACATTCCCTGTTCTGAAAAATTTGTTGTTTAAAGTGAAAAGGGGGGGGGGGGGAAGGACATTTTAGCACTTTCATTTTGCAGATTAGGAACTGAGGAAAAGAGGAATTACAATGTCTCTCCCAGGATTGCAGAATTATCATATGACAGATAATAATGAATAATGGGAAACCAAGCTGTGGTTTCTATCCAACTGCAAGAGCAGCAAGATAGCTAGCTCCAAAGGAGAAAGGCAAACTGTAGTTGAATATAGCTGAAAAGTGATAAAGGACAACTTTATTCTAACAAAATTCGGGGCAGAACTGCCTACAGAATGTTTTTAACAGTGGAGTATGAGCTCTGAGCAGTGGGATGTTAAAGAGAACAGCATGTATACAATACGCAGAGAGGGGAAAAGGAGAATCAAAGAAATTAAAATGTACTTGTCTCAATGTATTCTTTTCTACCAATTCCTTCTGTACCAGCTTTGTTGCTGTGTTGATTTTCCCCTTTTCTCCATTCAGACCTAAAGGAAAATGTCAATAACCCGCCGTGTCGCACTGCCAGCATGAAACGCTTTCTACTCGGCAAACAAGCGGCTGTTGACTTCGGCACGGCATCCCATTTGCGTGTCTCCTCGCCGGTTCAACGTCTCACCAGTGCCGGCCCAGCTGCCCTGCCTCACCCCCTCTTCAGACACGCTACCCGGATCCGGGTTGAGGACGTCTGCCCCCAGCCGCGGGGCCGGCGCGAGCCCCCCCGGAGGTACCTGCTCCGCCCCCGCCTCGAGGCCGCCCGGGAGAAGACGCGTGGGAAGGGAGCTGTGAGGGCAACCCGCGGAGGGAGGTGGCGCGGGAAGAAGCGAGGGTCCCGGCGGCTGGGACCTGCCTCCCTCCCCGCCTGCTCCGGCACTTACCCCGGCAGAGGAGCGCGGCCATGGCCGGCCGCGGGCGGCTGCAGCGCCGCGCCCAGCGGCTGGTGGCGGTACCAGGGCGGCCCCGCCCCTTCAGCACC
>VYZV01011961.1:0-17584 GCA_013401275.1 Pandion haliaetus | reverse complement strand
AAGATAAAAACTCCTTCTCAATTAAATGTAACAGAGAAAACTTGAAGTCATAGTACACTACAAACAAGTTTAGTTTAGTTTTTGTTTCTTTAGAGGAGTTTCCGGAGGAGTTTCTGTTAATACAGAAGACATTTCAGTGAGGCTTTTAATAAACTTAATGAAATATTATTAAAAACTGAAATTTACAGTATTTTTAAGACATTTTGCTAACAAAGTACTATGAAGACTGCAGCTGTGAAAAATGTTAATGTTGTAAGATCCACTCAAAGCTGTAACTAGTTTCTGCACAGAAGCCTTTTCAGGGCTTGTATGTTGAAATATCTAAAAAAAAAAAAAAAAAAAAAAAGACAACAAAACTNAAAAGGCAACCAGACTTGCACATACCTCTCTGTGCACTGTCAGAGCCACATGCAATCCCTAAACCCAAGCCAAACATGAAATTTTAAATTCCTGATTCCTTAGATTTCCGAGTTTACTACATATACCAGACAGACACAGTACAATATTTTTTTAAATACATGTCTCATCAATTTATTCCTGCATCTTATTAGGGTAATTTAAAATAAACCAGTTCAATAGTACTTTAAGCCACTTTCTATGACTAGGATATCTATGTCTAGCTAGACACTTTTATTTAAAGTGAGAACCTACACAGTTCAAACTGTGAAAACTTAAACAGTTCAACAAAATCCACCTTGCATGAACACCACATAAGCAGTTTAGGTGTAAACAAATTTCATTAAAAAAACAGGGTTGTTTTTCCCTGTAGGATGCAAAATTTTATCAGTTTAACATGGAAAACAAACCCAGCCCTTTTTCCAACTTACAGAAATCCTATAGTCTGCAATGGCAGGACTCAGCAGAAGGATTTATTTAGTTGCTCAGTGTTTAAAAAGAAACAAAACCACACAGCACTTTGGGTGCAAAAGGAAAGTGGCTCCACCTTGTCACATGTTCAAATCATAACATTCTCTTACAAGTTCTGATTAATAATGATGCATAATAGTAAACCCGTACATTTTCATTTTCTTATACAAGCTACTATTTTAACCTGTGAATGCTTTTTACTGATACTAGATGGCTATTGTATGTAATTTTATTCTACTGTTCTAAGAGGTCAATAAAACTAATAGCACATAATGGTGGTTTTTTCTACTATCAAGTATGTAAGTCCAGTGCAGTAAAGGTATTTCCTGCCAAATCTATCCTTTTATAAATAGAAATGTGGATATAATTGCCTTGCTTTCAAAGTAAACTGGCTAATGGCATGTTTACTTTTTAAATGTAATGCTTACATTTGACATATTTAATACTTAAAAGTTTAAAGTCTGCCAGTCGTAGAAACTTATATTTTAAAATACAAATACGCAAAACCAAACCCAATAAAGCTTACCAAAAGATCATAAAATGGAAACAGAGAACGAAAAAGGAGCAGTAGACACCAGCAGAGTCACCGATTCCCTGTTCCTCCATCTAGAAGCAGTGCTGGAGTTACTTAGAGCCGGCACTACTCTGTAGGCCGTACCGGAGTGAAAAGGATGCAGGGCACAAACCCTGAGGTTTTTGTGTATTGCCAGCTGTACTAATGTAGCTAGGGTCAGGTACAAACCTTGATCCCAGTAAAGGTCGTGCAAGCTTCATGCAGTGATAGGGAACGCACGGGGCAAGCACCAGTGTCATCATAGGGAGAACAGATTCACAGCGCTCTTTGCAAAACGTCACTTCTTTTCCACCAAACCTGCCTCTGCACGCTCTTACCTAAACTAAGCCAGACAGAAGCCCTCGCTGCACAAGGACTGATTTGAGTGCCACCTGTCTCACCAGGCTTAGCGCAGCAGGCAGTACTGAACCCAGCTTTTGGGGCCGCGCAGGCCAGGTTGCCTCTCGCCCACAGAGGCCAGAGGAGCCTGGTGAAGCTGTGACCTCCAGAGTCCTAAACTGGGAGTACAACACTAAACATTTTACTCCTGAAATGGCAGAAGTTTTTAACAGCAGCCTGTGGCCACATAAGAGGGGAATACATTGATGTCAGCTTTGGAAACAACTGTGCATTTACTTACAAAAGCAGATAAACTGGAATTGAATAAACATCCAGAGTATACTTACATAAGGTGTACAGGTGCCAAGCTTCACTACTATTTAATCAGATTTGAATCAGTCCTCCCAGAAAGCATGCTTTTGAATTTCAGAAGAACAGAACGTTACTTTCAGACTTACCTTTTTCTGTTTTGTCTTGTTCAGTTTCTTTTTCACTTTTCCCTAGAATAGTAAAAATATAATTTCACTGAAATACATTTATTTTAACAATTTATGATAAGAAAGAGATACGAGAAAATTACAGCTTATACTCAATATAATTGAGCTAACAGGACTTTCTTGTTTCTTTTTTAAAGTAACCATAGATTACTGTCTGAACTATATAGTTACATAAAAGGTCTTTCTCTGCAGATGCCACAAATATTACATTATTGCTTCTGTCACAAAATATTTCATAAGATTTCCCCTTTTGATATTTGGTAGATTTTGGTGATACACATGATGCAAGCTATTTGCTAGAAAAAACCTGTTCACTAATTAAAAACTCTTGGGAATACTAGCTTAATATATACATTTGATTAATATCTAAAACCCATGAAAATCAATTGGGAACCATTTTCAGAAGTGGCTTGGGCAGTTGGAAGCTTTTGTCTTATTTCAACTTTTAAAATCATTTCACCCAGGTGTTTTGTAAACATCTGAATGCACAGGTAAATGTTAACTAAGCACAAGACTGTAGCAGAAGATAGACTACATACTGTACCAAAATCATGTATGTGTGTATCTTGAAGGTGGTATGTACACAGACAAGCTTGTCCTCTCCTCTTTTTCTCCTTTCTAAACACTTTTTGATCCTGCCCTACTCCATAACATTTAAAGCATCTTGCCTTACGATTCTAACATTATTATTCTGTTTCCCATGTCGTCCCAATAAACTTCCAATATTTCTTCCTGGTAAACTTCATAGAGAATACTAAAAAGAGAGGTCAGTTAGCTTTTCAGTTACACTTATTCTCCTCTCTTTACTCTTTAATTTTCAGGTATTCTTATATACAGAAAAAACCAATTTCTAAGTTAATTAGAGACATCTTGTCAGAAGACTGAATCTTCACAGTTTTTTTAAACCGACTGCTCAGAAGCATTATATTGTGAATAAAATACACCATGTAAAAATGCTGAAAAACATTTCTTTTTCATCGAGAAACTGGGTTATGGACACATGAAATCAAACTATTTCACATTCTAATTTCACCCTTTACTACAAGCTGCCAACTGCTACTACTGAACATTCAGACAGTATGACTCTGATTTTTATATTCAGCACAAGGCAGATGAATATTAACTTGATTATGATACGGTAAATTAAATAAATGTGGTCATATTGAAAGTCATTCGCCTCTTCAATTACATCATAATCCAAATTGTCAAGTAATCCAGATTGTCAAGTAAATTGAAAGGAATGACAAAAAGATCTATAGAGTCAGTTACATACTACAGGATAACTTGGAGAAGGAATATTATTACTATAACAGTATATTAATGAAAGCATCTTTCAGTACTTGCTAAAATCTTGGCTTTTTATTTTTATTTTTTTTGCACATACCACACAATAAATAAAATGGTCATGTCTATTTGTATGTCATCAGAAATACTGTATTTCAAAAAGAGCAATAAACGCAGCTCCAGATGAGACACGGAATAGTTTATATACTGGTATTTCTACTATTTTTACCAACTCAAAGCACATGAACAACTCATTACAGGACAGCAAACCATGATACAGCATGCTACTTAGCCACCCATTTTCCCTGTATCTTTTCCCTTATCAGCAACACTGATATTCTCACCTGACTCCTTCTCTCTAATTCCTTATAGGTCATTCAGTTACCCTCTTCCACCCATCTTGGACATTCCTGTTACTTCTGCAACTTCTTTTCCATCACAGGAAGAACAAGGTATGAGCTCATCACTCTAAAGCTTGCTCCTATCTCCCATTTCTTGTCCAGCTTAACATTTCTTTATTACTGAGGCTCATGCAACATATAACATACAGTTCTCTGTACCCATTAATGTACTAGGATCAGTCCTCCAAATTCTCTCTCGGACTTTTTTTCAACCTGCATTCTGCTAAATTAGCTGCCATTGAATTCACCAAAGCCTCTCCAATGATCTTTAAATACTCTAGCTTCTCCTAGGTAGCTGCTTTTGAAATTCATCAAAACTTGATCTTGTTAGCTCTGAAGATCTTGCTTCTCTCAGCTCTCACCATACTTAACTAAGAATTCACTTCAGCATCATATTCAGCACACACTTTGTTCCCTCCACACTGATCCCTAGTTTACTTTGATGGTGTAAAGGTTTCAATTATGCTATTTCTGACTAAGGTTTAAAAGTGTGCTGTCTCAAAGACAGGGATATGATAGTAAATCTTGAGACTATTTTGTCATCAACTTAAACCAAATGTAGCTCAAACAAAAAATTTTCTTAGCTCTTCAAAGCACTCTCATCCTTTACTCAATTTCTGTTTCCAGCAAAACAAATCTAGATCAAAATCATAGACAAAACTGTTTTAATCAATCTCCATAGGCTAAGACTGCTATCACTGTGTAATGTATGCACTAAGTATCCCCAAGAAAGTTTCTAATATAAAGAATAAATTTATATTTCATATTACATTGTCTAAATATTTGTGAGTGTATGTCACAACAGTCACAACTGAAATGTATTTCAGACCTTGTACATTTTACATGAATCCCAATCAACACTACAAATGTACAATACAATGTTATCTACATATACATAATTTTTGACACATGTAAAATCACACCATGATATCCAGTAAAAACCATGACATTTTTCAGTATCTTTCCTATGTCCGCTCTTATGTGTTTTCTTTACTACTTAGAAAGAATAGTGTCATGATTCAACTTTTCAATTACTGACAATGTGGAAAAGCCACTTAAAATTATAGGAAATCTTCAATATTAAAATAAAACTTTAGTATCCTTCTCTTATTTAAATTTTGCTTTCCTTGTTGGTATTTCTTCCTGTGATTTCCAAAAAAGCCACTGAATCCAAAATGTCTTAGATTCACTGAGATATAGCAAGAAGCAACATAGCAATATGAAAATATAAAGAAAGATGTAATCTTTTGACTTTTTCTTAAACTACAGTTCTTTATTCAGCAATATTTCATGATAAAAAAATAGAGGTGTCTGAAAACTGAAAAGGTCAAGAAAGATTTTTGTTTTCAAACAGAACTGCACAGACACAACACCCTTGCTAGATTTCTGATTTAAACTATGGACCATAACCTAGAATATTTCTCTATGAAAGGTAGATATACTTCCCACACATATTTGTGTTTGTTGAAGAATGCTATCTCATCCATTTTAAGTTACAAATAGAAACAATGTATCATGGGCAAAATTCAGACCAAACTGGTTGCAGAATAGCTAATACTCCAAAAGAGGAAACACAACACAATTATAGAAGACACAGACCTGACAGTAATACCGATTTCCTTCACATAATACCATCCAGAAATAAAAATGACTTCTACTTGCTATATTTCTTCCTCCCTGTAAATAATACTTCCAAATATATTTTTAAACTTTCAAAATTATTACTTTAAAAAATAGTATCAATTAGTGACTGAGGCAAGTATTTTTCCCCACAGATAATATCTACCCCATTTTGGAAAAAATAATGACACTAGAAAGACAAAGATATTCTTCTGTGTTTTATTGCAGCCAAACATTAAAACAGGTTAAATATACATTTTTTTAATAGTCCACTTGACCTTGCTCAGCTTGGCATATTTTTGTAAACATGAAGCACGTAAAATCACATACCCAGTTACAAAATACTTAAAATTTGATCACAGCATAATATACTCTCACAGTCCCATAATTCTACAAATAGGCTGCCACTGTTATATAAAAAGTCCTCCATTCACCATTCTAAATTATTCCCAAGCTTCCTCACAAAATATGGCTTTGTAGAAATTATTGCTCTGCAATTCACAATCACAGGTAATTTTACTAGAATATCCCATCCCAAACCACACCACAGTCTTATAATATTATTGCTTTCCTGAAAAGTCTAAGGAAATCACTTTGGGACACCTGTGTTTGTTGATCGGATGTAACACTCACTTTTGTGGAGTCTTACTGAAATCCCAAACAAAAAAAGGCAAGCATATATGAAGCCCCTTTCACTGTAAATGTAAGCAAGTAAAAACCTGACTTCAAAACAGTGTTACAAGAAATTTAAAATCTCCCAGTCAACCAAAAGGCAACCACTGTTAGGGTTACCAAATTGATTTTTCTTCTTAAAACTTTATCTTATTTTATGTCTTCTAAGCTCCCGTATCAGGCTTGGAAAGTTCCTAAAATCACAGCAATTATTCCTGAGCCAAAAAGTAACACATGCAAAATGCCAAAGAATAAAATATGTCTTCGTAATTGTGGAACAGCAGCACAGAACAGGTAAAAAGTATACCTGTTATATTAAAATTCTAAATCACTTGAAGTCTAAATTTCAGACGTACCATTTACAAGAGCATCAATGATTGTAGGTCTTAAAATTTGATATCCTATTTTTCTTAAGGTTGAATTTCCAAAGCTTTTTTCTTTTTTTTTTTTTAAATAAAATTTACAAGTCAAGTATTTATGCAAATTTGGCTTTTTAAATACTTCACTGAATATAAAGCTTACTAAATACAGCTTTAAGATCATTAGATTGGTGGGCAAAACAGAAGAATTTTACTGAACTCAAGCCAATTCCAGCAACTCAGTTTTGTTGCAATCTACACTGACTCCTGCCAGGCTATTACATAGTTTCTAAACATTTTTGCTTTACAAATCAAATGTACTTAAATAAAAAGTTCTAATTCACACATAAAAGGTTTCTGTCAAAAGTAATCTGCCCTTTTACTAGTATGAATTAAACATACACCTTTTGTACCTTGTTGGATTATTTTAAAAATCACCTGAAATTCATGTAGTGTAACTGTTGACATAACATCAGTGCAAAGAGATATAAGTCAAACTTCACAGCATAGTGTGCGCCTGATTAGTGTTTTCAATAAAATGCAGTTAGGCTGTATGCTATATCAGCAGTTATAAAACATTTAAAAATTCATAATATTATACGTTTCATTTGACCAAACTGCTCTGTACATACTGTATGAATCCACAACAAAAGATATATATTAAAATCTGAAAAAATGTACTTGCTGCTACATTATAAATAGAACATTAACAATTGTTTGAACAGCACATATGAAATGCAGCTCAAAGTTGCAACTGTCACAAACACAGAAGAAAAATAATGAATTCACTAAACTTGACCAAGAAAAAAAAAAATCAGGCAGGAATGTAAATTAAACATCCAAGTGTTAAAAAAAGCTTACTAAAATGACAGTTGGCTACAACCCATTTACAATATCTTAGTGTTCGTTCCCCAAACCCTGAACTGCTCGGTAATTACATCATAAGATCTATTACAAACATCTGCTCCCCTTTTGTAGCGTATGGTTAGGGCTGGTCCTCCTGATGTAGGGACTTTTCTTTTGAAGCTTTAAGTATCTGAAAAAATAAGGGGAAATCTATATTAAAGGACCAACCAAAACACAACTTACTCTAAAACAACAACAACAAAAAATCTTCAATGCTAAAAAATGCAACTTTGTATCAGACTAGTTAATTTGAGAAAGCTATCATTTCTAGGAGCTATCATAATTAATAGACACAAAGTTGCTGTATAAAGTGGGAAATATAAACTTCTAAATATTTACCTAAGAAGTAAATTTTTTTTCTCAGTATATGGCACTTCATTTACCTTGTAAAGGAAATCTAGGCCATGTCACAAGTACATGAAAACAATTTTTTTTATTATTTTTACTTTTTTAAATCTAGGACTCTTACAATTGGAAAAGAGGAGCCAGGGAATGAGGAAGGGTCATAGTTGTAAAGTGGAAACTTCTCTACACATAAGGGATTTCAGCAGTTGGTAAATAAATGCAGGGTTATAAAAATGTCAACGATACAAGATGAAAGGGGAGGGCAGGGAAGAACCCTTAGATATTTTAAATCTGAACATATACAAGGGGGATCAAAATCCAAATACAGAAAGTAAAGGTATCCCAAAAACTGTAATATGTCTTTCTTAAAATATGTCTCCAGCAAGTACCATTCTATCACAATCACTTCAATTTATGTGCCAGTGTAAAACAGGATTAGCCAAAAATCCAAAATCAGTAATATTTCAAGCTGGCCTACCATACCACTCAAGTGCATTAGTTTACAAAAATACAGATTGTAACTGCAGTTAAGACAGCCTACTGCTGGAAAGCAATCTTGGTAATAATTTTAGAAGTAAACTTAGAGAAATGGGAAATAGTACCTACAGATACCTCAAAATGCAGTTGCCTAGTGTTATTATTTTTGTGATATGCCCCAAAGTCAGCAAAAACTTCTGACTTGCACTCCAGCACTTTCAAATCCCACACCTAATCTCTTCACTGGTAATGTGAGAATGTTCCTCACAGCTAAATTCATTCTCTGAACTATCTCCTGTTTTCCTTCCAAAACAAGTAAGTTCCTATGTTTAAGATAAAAATCAAACAACTCCTCCTAACCTGATACAAACTGGTGCCACCATGCTTCAAATGAAGTTGCATGAGTTTATACTACCGACAAAGGACTCTCTACTGACATTTCAGAGTATCTTTTACACTGCCTGAAGTTATGTTTATTACATAAATAGATACAACTTTCATATATATAAAGAGTGCATATGGGAATAAAGGTGTTCTTCATTCAGAAGAGAGTTCTTGACTGTCCCTAGTACAATGAACTTTAATATTATTGCTGAAATAACAGGAAATACTAGCTTTGAATACCTGATGAAATGAAATCACATGATAAAAGAATACTTCTGACAACAACAACAACAAAACATACTGAATGCTCCATCACAAATAATAATAATAAAAGAAATTCCTGGTAAATATGAATTTCATACTCTAAGAGGAAAACGTGAGAATAATGTTGCCTTCAAACTGAAATTTTCACATCTAAAAAAGGCAGGTAAACATACTTAATAGTAGGAAAAAAATAGTAATTTAATAGTAATACGATTTTTATTCCTGGTCAGTAGTTTACTTATGTCCGCCCTGTTTCTTTTCTCAATTTTCAGAAATACTATTTCAATTCTACTTTATGTGCTGAAACCATAAGCTTTTAACAAAAACTAATAATGATTCTTCTGCCTTCAAAGCGGTTCCCACATAACTACACAAATTATTAAAGATTCTTGAGTATGTTGGTACACTGTTGTAGATTTTGTGCTGATCTTCTTCCTAAACAACGAATCATGTACATGGTACTACATCCAATAGTTACTTGTGTGTTTAATAACTGAATAAATGGAGTCTGATTGATTGTCTCACTTTTTCCTCTGAAGGGAAAAAGAAAATATTCACTCCTTCCAGTGCTGCTATTATTATCTATTTCCACAAGATATACCAGGATAGAGCTAAGCCTAATCTCGTGGTTTAAAAAGTGTGTTGCACTAGTTTTGAAAACAACTGAAGGTAAAAAAAAAATAAATCCAAAAAACCTTTTGAAAGGATCAGAAAGACATACTATTTCAGAGTAAAACAATTTTTTTTTTTTTATTCTAATGGTGTTTCCAAACAGTAAGGGCTCTCATTGTCTCACAATATGATAATAGGAGAGTGGACAACTAGGTTCAATTCCACCATCTTATTTGAAAGTCCATCTGCAAGTAAAGGAGTGATTGTCCCCCTGTACCCGGCACTGGTGAGGCCACACCTTGAGTCCTGTGTTCAGTTTTGGGCCCCTCACTATGGGAAAGACATGGAGGTGCTGGAGCGTGTCCAGAGAAGGGCAACGAAGCTGGTGAGGGGCCTGGAGCACAAGTCTTAGGAGGAGCGGCTGAGGGAACTGGGGTTGTTTAGCCTGGAGAAAAGGAGGCTGAGGGGAGACCTTATCGCTCTCTACAACTACCTGAAAGGAGGTTGTAGTGAGGTGGGTGCTGGTCTCTTCTGTCAGGTGCCTGGTGATAGGACGAGAGAAAATGGCCTCAAGTTGTGGCAGGGGAGGTTTAGATTGGATATTAGGAAAAATTTCTTTACCAAAAGGCTTGTCAGGCATTGGAAGAGGCTGCCCAGGGAAGTGGTGGAGTCCCCATCCCTGGAGGTATTTAAAAGACATGTAGATGTGCCGCTTAGGGACATGGTTAAGCAGCAGACTTGGCAATGTTAGGTCAACGGTTGAACTTGATGATCTTAAAGGTCTTTTCCAACCTAAATGATTCTGTGATTCTAAATGGAATATTTGGAAAACCATCCACTATTGTACAATATATGTTAGATTGTGGTTTTTTTCCATGAAGGTAGGAAATTCATTTGCTGCTGCAAGACTGAGCCATAAATTACAGCACAAAAAATGATAGAAATATGGTTCACAAAAACAAAAAATAAAGATTTCAAGTTGATCCTTGGATTCTGAATTTAGTTTTAAAATAATATATATGTCAAGACATCATCTCCATATCCTCATATCAATACAACTGACACTGTGCAGTGGAATTACTTACTGTCGAATTTCTGCAATAGTCCTGTAAGGGCCTTTTTGCTATTTTAACTTTAAGCAGCAACATTTGCTGAGAGAAAACTTCTTTTCTTCTTCTACAGTTCCAACTTAAAGCACAACAAACCAACTGAACACTACCTTTGCTGAACTTCTTGCCTAAGCTGTCAAAGGTAACTACTTCTTATTCCTGCACTGATTATAAGCTTTGGTTAAAAATATTTCATATTCATTATGAAACAAACCATTGTTAGATAAGGCATCTATTAATGAATACCTATGGCTTCAAACATTTCAACACACCATGTGGCTGTTATGATAAATAGGTTAGAAAGACCTCACAGACAACACAGTTACGTATTGATATGAGCACTTCAAATCACCTCAGTTAAGGTTCAGCACGTAAATTAAAACATGAACTAAACCATGCCTCCAATCTGTACCGGGCAACCACAAAGGCCTCCTATGTTTTTTCACTTCTCTGGCTACTTTTGGCGTACCCAGGAACCAAATACAAGTTTCCCTTCCCACAAAGAAAAGCAAAACCCCACAGAACTATCTGGGTACCACACCACATAAGAGCTTCTGCATATTGCAAAGACTAACTAACCCGGAAAGGTGCTCAGGCAAATCAGAACAAAACAGAAATAATGCTGACAGGGCTCTTGGATTGTAGTTTCTGTGATTTAAGGCCCAGAGTTACAACTCAGTGTTTCACTGAACACAACTACTTCATTACAAAGAACAAACTAGCAATTTTTAATAATTAACTCCAAAAAGCATATGAAATGTAACAATATACAGTCTTCAAATTTAGAAGCTATTTAGCTACTCTAAAAATGGTTTTGGTAAAATCTGTTTACTACTGTCAGGCAACAGATAGAAGAACTGGAAGTGCTCTTGTTCTTAAAATCAGTTATGTCAAGAAAAATGTGATGGCATGACAAAACAGTCCTGTTTCCAGATCAGCGCCCAAATAACATGGCGCAGTTGGGACTCCAATAGATCTGACTGATGCACAGAGAAGTGACAGTATCACCACCCATGAACAGTTACTCTGGAAAGGAAGTACACACATATTTTGAGCCCTGAAATTTTTATATTTCCCTTTACAGCAAAAGTATCTAGCTCTGTCTGAACCATTAAAAATTTAAGTTTTAATTTACAACTACTCACAGTATTATTTGGAATGCTTCCGTATAGCCCAGTAACTATTACTAGCATTTATCCAGTACAAGATAAAAATTATTGCTTCAAAAACAGGAAGCAACTTTAAATGACAATAATGATATCCCTTCACTCCTCTCCACAAAGTAATTTGTCTACAAACTTTCCATGTAGCTATAGCTTCATTTTGGGGGGAAAAAACCCAAGCATTTAAAATTAACTTACCAACTAGATCATCATTTGAATAATCCTCAGCTTGAACAGGCATTTCTGCAAGTCAAAAGTGTACAAACAATTCAAACTGGACGGTTCTCTAAGTATTTACAAAAGGCTGCATTTTTTCCCTTATGCTCAAACCAGTGACCTATCAAAACTACCCCGTAATACTATTTTTGCAGAAGTGGGATGCAAATTTTCCTTAGCTGAATTTTTCCGGGGGAAAGATTAATACTTAAGTAGGCCAATGAGTAAATTGCAGGATTGCACAGTTTCAAAAATGATACTTCAGAATTCTGAAACTATACTATCCGAAGCACAAACCTCCCAGTTTCACATGCTACTACAGTACGGACTTAGAAAAAATTCTTATACTTATTATGTTCCCAGCTGTAATTGTGAAATATTTGACTTCAAAATTCAGGTCTTTTTCCTTCTGTATGTACTTTTAAAGAGACATGTCACATGTAACTGAGTGCTATCACTGCTAACAGACTGAAGGTTACACATAGCTCCCTATTCATGCATGGAAGGAGTCAGCCTCACCAGAAAAGAATTCAGAATAGCCAGGATGCTGGCTGTAGACAATAAGAATCATCAAAGCGAGGGAAATATATTCTCTGACTCGGGAAGCCCATAAATAAAGTGTTCAAAGCTGGGGAGACACTCCACTTTATTTCTTACATATACACTCTTTCCTGAGTACGCACTACTGACTGGCTGGTGAGAAACAGAGCATAGCAAAGAAATCTTCAGCTTCATATGACCTAATATGGCCATTTTTATCAATATAAGTTTTTCTGAACTGGAAGCACTCTCAACTTCTAAAACTGAAGAGTGCTCTGTAAGCCATTAAAATATTGTCATTAAAAAACCCAATATGCTAGATTCCAACAACACAGTTATGTTTGTCCTTAAAAGAAAAAAGCTGCATAAAAAACTTATGAAAGTATTTTTATTGCAGCATAGAATTCTATTCTATGGTATTTATCATTCTCAATTTTTTGTTTTTTTTTAAGTAGCAAACTCATACAAAAGATAATATACAAACCTGATTCCTCTGGTTCAGTGGCCACAACATCTTCTGTATGCTTACTTTCTACTGTTACAAACAAAATAAGTGTTGAAAGTTACACACAGTATGTTAACAATTTTGTTTTTATTCCCCACCAGCCACCCAATCAAATCAGTATCAAACAAAAAGGAAGATTTGAACTGCAGAACAACCAACTACGTTAACATCAGAGTAGAAATAAATGAATGCATTTGACGTCCAAAAGTTTAGCTCCTCTTTGTTATTGACTTCCATTCCTATTACACCCCCCAAAAGCGATTTTGGTTACAATTGTTGTTTGCGTGAAACATTATTGTTTGTTTCCCCATTTAATTATATTAGAACATATTTTTCAAATGGAAAACCTAAATAAATATAGCATAAAATCCTACACACTGTGTTCAGACTAAACTGCTTAGATCACTTTGCTCTAGCTGACTGAATTAACATCATGTTTGAAAAAAATCTTGCTTAAAGATATTTTTAACTTCTTGGAGCAAATATTCAAATCACATTTGACCCACTACTCATTTAAAATTCTCTGATGCCAGCACAATGAACAAAAATTTACAACTTAATCTTTTTGAGTAGTAATGTGGGCAATCCCTGATAACAATACAGGCTGGGGGATGAATGGATTGAGAGCAGCCCTGTGAAGGACTTGGGTATCCTGGTGGATGGAAAACCGGACATGAGCCAGCAATGTGTGCTCACAGCCCAGAAAGCCAACCATATCCTGGGCTGCATCAAAAGCCAACGGGTCGAGGGAGGTGATTCTGCCCCTCTACTCTGCTCTGGTGAGACCCCACCTGGAGTACTGCATCCAGCATGGAGTTTCAGTACCAGACATATACAGACCTGTTTGAGAGGGGCCAGAGGAGGGCCACAAAAATGATCAGACAGATGGAACACCTCTCCTATGAAGAGAGGCTGAGACAGTTGGGGTTGTTCAGCGCGGAGAAGAGAAGGCTCTGGGGAGACCTTATAGCAGCCTTTCAGTACATAAAGGGGGCTTATAAGAAAGGTGGAGAGAGACTTTTTACCAAGGCCTGTAGCAACAGGACAAGGGGCAATGGCTTTAAAGTGAAAGTGAAAGTAGATTTAGATGGCACATAAGAAGACATTTTTTACAATGAGGGTGATGAGACACCTAAACAGGTTGCCCAGAGCAGTAGTGGATGCCCCATCATTGGAAGTGTTCAAAGTCAGGTTGGATGGGACTTTGAGCAAGCTGATGTCCCTGCCCATGGCAGGGGATTTGGACCAGATGATCTTTAAGTGTCCCTTCCAACCCAAACCATTCTATGATTCTATACAGCACTACTATACTATTTCTCTGCTTTGTTTTTCGTTTGTTTTTTTAATTATGTTAACAGACATAAATGGAAGAATGGAAAAAACGTTTTCTTTCACAAGCTATAAAAACTCATACCTGCATCAGATTTCAAAATGCATGTATTTTGTCAAGACACTTTAAGATCACAATTACAAAATATATACCTGGCTCTGTGGCTTCATTCACTTCCCCCAGAAGGTCCTCAACAGCTAAGAAAACATTCAATTCACAGCAACAATGGAGTCAAGCCCTCAACTGATGAAACTTACATATGACATAAAAGAAACCAGCAAACAGACATGTTTAACTGTGAACAGTAAACTGCTATAAACAAACAGGAACTTTGATGAATTTGAGGGAGAAAAAGAAATTACTTCCTCCCTGTTTCACTAAAGAACTGCTGTATTCATTAGATAAATATTTCAAAATTGTACCTTCTGAACAAATGTTGTTTGGATTAAGACATAGTAAGTTTAAAAACTGAAATTTAAAAAAACACTTTTTAATCTCTTAAGCATAATCAGTACTCCCACTTTCATCTTTTGCAGCATCAACTCCAACTGCTAGACATATTAAAAACCAACCAACCAAACTAAAAAACTATGAACTTTTACTTTAGAAGTCTTTTAATTTGGATAAACATGCAACTCCTTGGTGAGTCTTACTTTCCTTCCTGAAGGACAATGAGCAAGTTCTTCAACTTAAATTATGGATTCCACAGAAAAATAAATTAATTTTATTTTCTTTGAATATGGCACTTTTTAACTCATTTCTCTGTCCTCTTAAGCTTATGATCACAAAGGTGACAAACCAGATACTTAAAATTTATTTACACTAGAGAATTTCTTTCCTTCATTCTAAACTAAACAATTGTGTCTTTTTCAATCAGCTGTCTGAGATGACTCTCAAAAGAGCTGGTAATTCAAGACAACAAAGTATATAGGACCCAGAGAGAGCACTACAGACAAATAATATTTTAATTGCTTCTGCTAATTAGACAAAAGCACTAGCAAAAAGTACACATCAAAGCAGAGCTAGTATTGACGGCCTGTAAATTATGAATGATCTTAAGCACTGGTTACAAGGCTGTGAGCAAGGCTCACGGCAGGCAGCAGGTTGAGTGTCTGTGCTGAACTACTGTGTTCCAAATGTCCATAAAAAGCCTCACACACCCCACTTTTTATCACTTGAGACCTTAAAGATGAATCCTCAAGGATGGTATATTAAAACAAGATGTCTTAGTTCATAGTCAAAAACCTAACTTTATAACTACATAGACAGTAATGAACCTTTGCCATAATTGCCCATATATCATAATTGAAGATCACACACGTGTATGAAGATTATATATTCCAATATATAAAAATAGCAAGATTAAGTTAATTATTTTTATGCTAACTTGACTAAAATATTTCTCTGATTCTGAAAATCATTTATATTCCAATAACATTTATTTTAGAGGTATTTCTACTTTAATTACATACAAAACAAAGATTTTTCTAATATGCTCCATATATAAAAATATATATACATGGTGGGATGGGTGTGGGAGTATACACACACTCTACCCACACACATATGCATACACACACACACACACACACACACATCTATACACTTTTTTTATATATATATGTATATACCTGTATCTTGAGTCTCAGTCGTCTTTTCATGTTTTGGTTCTGAAAGGAAAGAAAAATAAAGTTCCTGGGTGGTTGATATGCACGAAGTATCCTAAAAAATTGGTTGTTAAGCATCCAGTTCATTTCTTTACTGATAAATGCAAAGCTATCAAAGATTTTCTCTAGTTTTGGGGCCTGAATAGATATATGAACCCTTACTGGAGCTTGTAGTAGAAATTGTACACAAAACCCAAATACCAAATGTAAACATAATGCTGAAATTTCAAGCATTTCTAGCTACACAGATGAAATACTGAAAACAATGACAACAATAAAGCTATCATTCTGTACAATTGTTATAATTCACCTCCTCCTGATTTTTTGAGTAAAGAGCCAGTCTAGTTTTTGTAATTCTGAAGAAGAAATAGGTTAAGAATATTCATTATTTTACTTTAGACAATGTCTGAAAACAGACAAAATGCTATCCATCAGTTGTCTGAATTTTCAATATACATTTATTTTTAATTTTAGGACTTCAGAAGGTCAAAGTTTATCCACTGTTTTGGATAATTTCATTATCTTAACAGGTACTAACCCTCATCAGAAAAAGGTTATTTACATAAGATTTTTTTTAAAAAATAAAATCTTTCTATCATTGTTTTATCTTAAAAGGCACTAATAGTCACTTGGCTCCCCCTCCATCCCTTTAAAAAAAAGTTCTTACAGCATATTCTTAAAAAAACCCATCCAGAACTCTTCACTTCTAATGAAAATCTCAAACTTGTTCTTTCTCTAGTTTCATTGGTACAAACTGTATAAAACTCTTCATGAAACTACTGAATATTGCGTGCAATAACCGAGTTCCTGTATTCCAAGTTACATGATCAATCCATTTACACACTTCACTGTGGGCACATACGCTCATTTCAACTAAAGAATTTTTAGCATTAGCAATAACCGCAGAAGGCAGGAAGAAACAATTCCTTTCAAAATGCTAGACACACAAAGTAGGTGCAGCCTACCATAGGCCTTCAGTTTCTCCCAACACTGTGCAAGGTAGAAGTGATTACAGGAACTGCAATCCTATTAGAGCTGGTCACTGATCTGATTAAGAACCAAGTCATACAAAGTAAGAGTCAGAAAAGAAATTGAACTGCTCTGGCCAACCAATCATCTTGGCACTGCCCTCTCAGCTGAGAATTCTAGAAAGTAATGGGATTGGAGAAAATATTGCATCAGAGAGTCTGCCAGAAGAAGAGAAACACATCTGGTAGAGATAGAGAAGATACAATGACTCTAGAATAGCAAAGTTTATACTTCTGCTGATTTCTCAGCCGTTTGCACCTGAAGCTTTAAAGTGAATCTTCTTGTGGACATGAACTGCAGTTTTGGAGCTAATGTCAAAACTACAAGCTTTACATTTGAGAGAAAGAATTTCAGGTCTCCATGATGGCCTCCACCCCTTCTTTGACTTTACAAAACAGGTGCTAAAACCTGTCTTCTCCAGAAAAAAAAGCAAATCTGTTTCATT
>VYZV01011959.1:70303-88797 GCA_013401275.1 Pandion haliaetus | reverse complement strand
GAGGAGAGGTGGGTCAAGCCATCCAGCTGTGCAGGAGAGATTTGTTCTGCCGGACATTCCACCCCAGGCCCCTCTTGAGCCAATCACTGTGGGACCAAGTCCTCAGACCATGCCCCATCAACTTTCCCATGCCTGTGCACCCAGGGGCCTGGCCCTCAGGCTGTTGAGGGCTTTGCTCCCCACCTCCCTCTAAGCCAAGACACACGCTATCAGGCTTGAGGTTGTGCCATCACTGTCCACCACCATTCCCCTGGGCAGAGTGCCATGGGGCCTGGCCTCTAGCCATGCTGGGGCATGAATTTCAGGCTCTTATCTGCATAGGAGAGCTATGAGTCCTGCTCTTGAAGGCAGGCAGACCTTTGCCACCAAGGCTATCCCCACTCTTGGCACCCTGGGACCTGACCTTGGAGCATTGATGGACTTTGTTCCCCACTGCTGAGTGCTGGGACTCGGCCCTCATGCTGTGAAATGCCATGACCTCCCTGTGCTGGCACTGTGGGGCACGGTCCCTGCTGGCTGTGTGAGACATTGTTTTCCCAGCTCACCCCAAGCCCAGCACCATAGGGCCTGGCTGCTGGGCCATGCTTTGGGCTACCCTGCGTCCCTTTCCAGACAGGTTTCAGAGAGCCAAACTCCTCATGACAGGTTTTCCCCCACAGGGGGCTAGGTCCCTTGTGCCCTTCCTCTGTGGGGCCACGTGGGCAACCCCCAGGACATGGCTTGCCAGTGCTTCCCCAGCATGCGTGCCCCCCCTCCAGAGCAAATGGCACTCCACGCCTTCCTGCTGCTCCTCCCAGCAGTGCTGCATGCTGCTGTGGGGGTTGGACCACCTTGCTGCCCAACAAGACCCAGCAAGATCCACCAGTGACACACTCCTCAGCAACAGTGGTCCTTGGCAGGGGCAGGACAAAGCAGGAGCCTCTGGGGACACTACTGCTGGAAAAGGCTCAGCTTTCTGTCTCCACCAAGGTGCAGCACTAGCACCCACTTTCTTCTTGGGGTGGGATCAGAAGCTGGCCAACCCATGCTCTCCATGCTGCAGCATGGCATGGCACCACCGCTGCTCCCAGCACAGCAGGTGCCTGGGTTCAGCGACATAGGGAAGCACCCCATGATGGGTATGGAGACAGGCACCATGAAGAAGACAGCATGAGGGACCATCAAAGACAGCTCCGGAGCCACTGGGAAAGCAGCCTCAGAAACCTGTGCTCTCAGCACCTTACTGCCTCTTTTCCTCCCCAAACTGATGATAGTTTTGGAGGAGGATGACTTTAAAAAAATGGAACAAGCTTTTTTAATCCATGAACCAAACAGTTATAGCATAAGCATTTTTTGCATAACTACAGTACACCATTTCTTTTACAATAATTTTTACCACGCAGTAATAGCACATCCAGTGGTTGGGCAGGGCCTCCTGGAAGCCTTTCCTAATTCAGTGGAGTGTTTTGCTATCCTCAGTAAGAAAGCAAGAGGGCAGCAACCTCCAGTGTAACAGTGAGTACAGTTAACTAGACAGCAAAATCGTAAAGCTGCGCCCAGCAGCAAATGGCTTTGTATACAAAAAAGAATTGCCAGAACTAAGGTCCCTGTTTGAGTAGCATGGTACTTTAATGACACTGCTTCGTTTTGTGCCAACACTCAGCATAAAACTTGGCATACACCTGGGAGGGTATTTATAATTAACAGAAACTAAAGCAGCTCCCTCTAACAGGCAGATAGAACCGAGACTTTGGACAGGTTTTAGCAGGATGCAGTCTAAAGTTTATGACCATTGCTGCTGACACACCACAGTTCAAAGAGATTGGAAAAAAAAATCCACACAATGTTCACTTATAACCAAAGGAGCCTGAAAAAACCTGTTAAATATTTCTAGACGAGAGCAAATATGGCAAGCCATTGTACACAGCAGTGACATAGGAGTGGCAATGAGTCCTGGGAAAGGAATGGCTGATGAATTAGGAGGAGGATGGAGGCACCAGGAAGAGCCAAAGTTTGGGAAGCTGAGGTGGAAGACTGCAGAAGAAAAAAGCGTCTCCTGGTTGACTGAAGGAGTGTCCTGTCCTGTAACAGGGCTGATGGAGGCTATTCAGTTCTGGCATGTCCTAGCTGAGGTCTGTTTCCACACCTTTGTTGTAGATGTGCTGAGACTCTGTCAGACAGCCCCCTCAGTGTCCAGAAGTTTTGCTCCAACAGGAGATGTCAGGGTGTAGCTGTGGCGACTGTGGCTTCTGAGACTGAGAGTTGTAGGGGACTTGCTGCCAGCTCTGCTCCATGTTTTGTAGAGCAGGCTGCTGCAGCAGAGGAGAGGACGCCAAGCCATCCTGTTGTGACAGAGATGTGGGAGTAAGACCTTCAATGCTAGGTTGTGTAATGGCCTGTATGACTGGATTAATGTTTCAGCTTGGCCAGTTTGAAGCAGGACTGGCAAGATCCATGGCTGATGTCCTTGCTGCTGGGGATGTTTTGTGCCCCGCGAGCTGCTGTAGTTTCTTGTGCTTTGGGAATTGCAGGAGGGAAAGCTGCTTTGAACTAAGAGGTCCTGAACTCAAAACAGTGTTGTCATGGTTTAACCCCAGGCAGCAACTAAGCACCACGCAGCCGCTCACTTACTTCCCACCCACCCAGTGGGATGGGGGAGAGAATCGAGGAAAAGAAGTAAAACTTGTGGGTTGAGATAAAGACAGTTTAATAGGACAGAAAGGAAGACAATGATAATAATAACAATAATACAATTACAATAATAATAATAATAAAAGGATTGGAATATATGAAACAAGTGATGCACAGTGTAGTTGCTTACCACTCACCAACCAATGCCCAGTTAGTTCCCAAGCAGCAATCCCCCCAGGCCAACTCCCCCCAGTTTATATATACTGGGCATGGTGTCACATGGTATAGAATATTCCTTTGGCCAGTTTGGGTCAGCTGTCCTGGCTGTGTCCCCTCCCAAATTCTTGTGCCCCTCCAGCCTTCTGGCTGGCTGGGCATGAGAAGCTGAAAAATCCTTGACTTAGTATAAACACTACTTAGCAACAACTGAAAACGTCAGTGTGTTACCAACATTATTCCTATACTGAATCCAAGACATAGCACTATACCAGCTACTAGAAAGAAAACTAACTCCCAGATGAAACCAGGGCAAGTGTGCACATGAACAGAGGTGTGACAGCACCTGACACAGCCCCAGCCATCCTGGGCTCACACCAGCCTTGTAGGTAGCCAGCACAGACTCAGGGGCACTGTTCCAGCAGTGGTGCCAGCACTTGCTTGTGAGAGTGGCTGAGCATTCACAGCACAGGTTGACTGAGAGAAGTCCTGAAGGTGACAGAGCTTGTCTCTGCCCAATTTCCCAGTCCAGGGTGAAGTGCCGTCCACGTGCAGTTTCTCTGGGTGTTTTCTGATGCCTGCCCTAACCCTCCTTTTATTACAAGAGACCAATGTTAAGTCAGCAGGCTCCTGGTCAGAGCATTTGTCTGGCCAGGCTCTGTGCCTGATCCTTGCGGGCTGTTCTACTTCCTGATTGAACTCTCTCTATAACTTTTGTGGTGGTTGTTTTTCTTCTTTCTGTCATCCCCTAGCAGACATTTAAGCTGGATTTCTTGGTGTGGTGGTTTAAGCCCCGCTGGCAACTAAGCACTACATGGCTGCTTGCTTACCCTTGCCCTTGCCCCAGTGGGATGAGGAGGATAATCAGAAGAAAAAGGTAAAACCTTGTGGGTTGAGATAAGGACAGTTTAATAGGATGACACAAGGAGAGAAGAAGGAATAATAACACTAATACTAATAAATGAATATATAAAGCAAGTAATGCACAACACAATTGCTCACCACCCGGACTCAGCTTGCTCTTGAGTTGTGATCCCTCCCTCCCAGCCAGCTCCCCCCAGTTTATGTACTGAGCATGACATTCTGTGGTATGGAATATCCCCTTGGCTAGTTTGGGTCAGCTGTCCTGGCTGTGCCCCCTCCCAGCTTCTTGTGAAAATTAACACTATCCCAGCCAAACCCAGGACACTTGGTTAAGAGGTGTGAGAGCCAGGTTCTGGGACAGACCAAGAGTATGGTGCCAGCTACAAAAGAGGCCTGGGAAAATTGAGAAGAGTCAGAGAGAGAGATTCATTCAGTAGTGAACTTTGAGCCCAGTTAGTTGGCAAGAAGGCACAGGGTTGGCCCATTTGTATGATTCATGTCGATGCTGCTTGCCTGTATGTGGGTGCCTGCAAAGGCATTGCTGCTTTATGTCTACTTTGATCTGTTTGCAACAGTTTGGTCCTGGGAATGAGGAAATGCAGCCACCACCACCATGCGTTCCAGCATTTGGTTATTCAGCCCTGTTGGGAGGAAGCCCCTGTGTGTTACAGTCCACCGGTTGTCCACAATGAGAAAGTATCTTTTTTAGGGGGCAAAAGCTGTCACCTGATTATCTATTTGATGTCCAAAATGGCTCCAGCTGCCCTTCAATTTAATTTCCTTGTGACTTAATTTTTGTCTAAAAGTTTTTTGCTTTGCTGTACTTCAAAGTGTATTTGTCTAACTGGTGACTAAATCCACGTGGAAGTCGAACTGGGATTTATCATGGCCAAACCATCTTTCCTGTTCTCAGACACCAGTTCCCCATGAAGGGAATGTGGCACAGCCAGATTGAAAGGCACAACCCTACATGAGCAGGAAGGGAGGGACTGCTGGAAATTGTCCACTCTGCCTGCAAACCAGATCCTGGCTGTTCTCTCAGCTCAGAGGATGGCAGGGGTAAAATTCACTAGCAGATCATCATAGATATAGGCAGAACATCATGGCATCTTGGAAGCACCTGAGTTCCTGGATGTGTATTGAACTGTGTAAATACTAATCCTTCACTGAAGCCTATGGTGCCTCACCCTGAAACGACAGGTAACTTGACCTGGTACCTTTTCTGCCCACAGGCCACTTCAGGTGTACTCTATGCACTTAAACATGGGGATACAACCCTCTGGATACCCAAACACACCCTTGTCCTCCAAATCCCTCCAACAGTGAATTTCTGGGTCATCTGGAGCCCCAGCTAGGAAGCTTGTCCACTCGCATTTCTTTCCTTCTTTTCCTCTTTCCCTTTGGCAGTCAGAGCACTCCCCTGTAGGCTTGGGTAAAGGTTTTGAGGCCTCCCTGCACATGGGTAGGACTGAGGATGTGCCTTTGCGCTCACTAAGCAACAAGAAGCCTCACACGGCACCTGCACCACAGCGTACATCTCCTGGCTGCCTCCCATGGGTGGGTTGGGTGTCATGCCCACAGCTTCAAGGAGACATCTGTCAGGTGTGATGCCTGACCAGAGCCTCTAGCAGTGCTCTGCTAAGGAGGAGGATCATAGTTTCATCACTGTCTGCTTCTTCCCAGTTACTGGAAAATTAGCTCATACTCCTTTTCTTTTTCAGGACTATGGATGAGGATTAATTTTTTGGTCATGTCTCCTGAAAAACAAAGTTCATCTAGCTCACTGCATGCTGTTGTCTCTCAAAGGTTTGCTACAAGCCCACCTGCAGCATTTGGAAGGAGTTCACCACATTCAGCACTCGGAGATTTCCCAAATCCTCCAGGTACATGTGTTTTACCCACTGGACAGCCTGGCTGGCTCATATAATTGCATATTTGAAATAGGTGCTGGGTTGCAATGTGTAAAAGTTGAAAAGAAGTGCATACAATGTGAAGAGCAGTATGTTTTAGTGTGCCACACCACCACTTGGACATGAAGAAAGAGGAAGTGGAAAATGCTACTTTGCTTTCCCCAGTTAAGGGAAAAAGGGCAATTCTTCTTCCATTTTTAAGGCAAGCCAGTAAGCACAAAGCTTGGTTAAATCATGAACACTTCAGGTTTGGGTGTTTTGTGTTTGGTTTCTTTTCCTCTACGTGAAGGTCAGTATTTTGTTTGCTTCCCCTCTTTTCCCAAAACAGTAGTCCTGAGCTGAGTTTTTCTATATATGTTTTTTAAATGTGGCTGTAGCTGCTTTGGAGCTTGTTGATTTGCAGCCCAGCAAGGAACAATGAGGTTTACCCTGAGATGCTAGGGCAAAAACAAGCCCTTCCCTGTTCTGCAATCAATTGTTGAACAGGGTGGTGAGAAACATTTGCTCCATCCCAGAGGAAGGGTTACTGCAGCAGGGACATCCTAAGCGGAGGTGCCAAGCTGAGGGACCCCATCAGCCATGAGAGGCAGGCCAGGAGCTGACGGGTCTTGACCTCCAGGGAGGGGTGGGCTGTCCACCCACAGCAGGGCAGAGTTTCCGTCTGGGCTCTGCTCCTTGGACAGCCCTTCCTCTTGCCCCAACTGACCCCCTCCAAGCCAAGGTCCATGGACCCTGGCCCTTGGGTTGTGCAGACCAGGTCCACCACTGCTCACCCAAGCCAAGCACAATGGGGCTACTCATGGGCCTGCTCCCTGCAGCCTGAAAACACCAGGTCATGTGTGTCTAGAGGAATGCAAACAGGGCAAGCAATTGTACAAAACTACCTTGGAAAATCTGGATCATCATTAAAGTAGCTCACAAAACAAAAATGCGTAACACACTATGGTCCTGTCACAAAGATTTTACCAGTTACAGTAAGTGTTACCCACAGAAATAAGGGTTCTAGAAGAGCTTTAGTGTTGCAGGGGTCAAACTTAGTGTGTAGGTGTCATCTTAGAAACTAAAACCTATGAAGTACCACTGCTACAACACAGCCACCCTCTCACAGAGCATGACCCAATCTCAAACAGCAAGGCTACAGAATACCTACAGAAGTAGTGCCCACCTGAAACAAAGTATGCTTCTCTTTGCAGAAGTGTATTTCACTATTTTTAAAGCATAACTACTCCACAAACATCCACAGTAGGAGAGATGATGTATTTTTCACAGACAAATTCTAGTTACAGATCTCTGGAACTTGTAAATAATACTTAGAATACAGAATTTCAAATCAGCACAAAATGTACAATCAAATTAAACACAAAACCCATATTGCAAAATATATACAGAATTGTTCTAAGAACATAACCCAAGGACAAACAGATGTTTAAATATAAAAGAAAAGTCCATCTTTTATAAATTACTATTTTTTAAACCAATTAGTACACTAGGTATGATATTTGTAGACAAGTTACCACAGCATAGTGATTTGCAAGGCAGACACTGAGAAACAAGTTACATCTTTAAAAGCCTGTTTCTGAGACCAATCCACAAGTAAACGTGTGATAATGCATTACTGGTTTGAGGCACACAATGTGGAAACAGCTTTCAACCACTTCAATGCTTATACTTAGGCTTTTTTTTCTGAGAATTATTAGGCAGATGCACAAAGAATAAGCACTAGACAATAACTAAACTGTTCAATGGTCAGCTTACCTTAGCTTGTTGGGCCAAGATGATTTATTACCAATGTATTAGGACATACACAAGAAATGCTATAAGACATCTAAGAGTATCTTGATATTAAAATAGCATTCGTAAAACTGCTTGAAGTTGGATGACTTAAATAACCAGAGGTGAAAAACACAGTTATTTAAGCAATAGTTAAGCCATAGTTTGAAAAGAGTTAAGACGTCATGGGTGGTTCATAAGTAGGAAGGACACTGAAATCTATAGCATTCAAAGCAGAAATACTCCCTTCCAATAATCAGAACTTGCAGCTTCAAGGTTATTGATTGCTACTATCTACACCATTGCTAATTAAACTATCCCAAGGATAACTTGCTTTTGGCATGTTCAGAAAGCTGGAGTTGTACAGCTATTGCTATGCTACAGATCCCCAGAATTTTGCTTTTAAATAGCAGTGAAGGCTTTAAAAGCACCTAAAATTACACAATAAATACTCAGTAATTCTTCAAGCACCTCTTGCTACCCAATTTGGCAAGATCAGCAGCACAAAAAAAGGGATGCCATGGCAAGGCAAGCTGTTAACTGTTTGACACAGGCAGATGTTGATTTGCGCCTTCCTTCCTTCGGAAAGCAAAAGGACTAATGTGTGGTACACCCTGCAGACAGTGAGATAGGACTCTAAGTGCCAAACAGTCACCAGACTCATAACATTCCTGCAGTAAAGCACAAGGGCAGGCTCTCTGCTCTTCAACCTGCAGTGATTTGTACAGGGGAAAAGTTCTGCCTTCTGCAGCTGATGTTTATATTAGGAGTTGCTGCCAGAGGTGTAATATGGGATACGCACAATATAAAGTAAGCCACATCTTTTGAAATCAAGTTGTCTTCTAAATAACACACTGGAGCTGTGCACAGTGACCTGTTAAATGGGTGTGTTGCTAGGAGAGCTCAGAGGGATAACTACACTAGTAACAGTGCCCTGTTAAAAAATACTTTGCTTTGGGACACACCTTTAATATCTACACACATTTATTTCAAGACTTCAGACCAACTTTTTCAACAACACTGATCTGCTTATAAAACATTCTCATAAATTATCTTCACAAAAAATAAAGTCAATCTTTCACAAAACATGTTCAGTACAAGACTTGTATCAGTAGAAATTCTGTCTTATGAGCCCATGGCAGAAAAGTCATAATCTGCATTTGAATCTCTCCAAAGGTATGTAACTAGGAATCTAAATCAGAGGGCAACTATTTCATTGTCATGGGAAGCAGAAACAATGCTTCTGAAACATGGAAGGAGTGCACTGTTTCAACCACCACGTATGGGTTTACAATCAATAGTCACTGTCCTGTAAACATTGAAACTGCTAGTCTAACTGCAGGTTAAGATTAATAATTTGCATTTATTTCACTGCATTTGACACATACAATGGCTACACAGTTAAAAAAAAATATTAAATAGCAAAAGGAATGAAGGCTTTGAGCTGGATCTCTCCTACAAGCCAAGTATCAAAATCACTAAATGTTGACATTATAAATAAAACTTTAACATTACTTTTACGCATTATAAAATCAGTCTAATAAACCTAAATCTTAGAATAGCAGCCAATTTGTAGTTGTTTAAAAATATATATGAACTTTCAGTCATCTATACATACATACTGTGATGGGAGGAAGATAGAATCTCTCATTCCCAAGCACGCTTTCAAGGAGAACACAATATTAGAAATGGATAGGGATCAAGGAACGCTGCAGAGACACTCCTGAACAGTTGCATTCTACAAACTCGTTTTCATCGTTACCTGAAAGTGCATCTTTGTATCTGTAGAATCATCCCCATATTTACAAAAAAGTACAAACATTGCAATTTTGCCACACCCTAAGCCTATCTAACCTGCATATTCTGTTAAGTGCAAAAAGTGTATGAAGTGATACATGCACTGGTGCATGTAAGATCAAAGCCTGAAAATGAGGCAATGCTGTCACCATGAATCCAAGGTAGTTCAGTAGTTGCTGAGTCTTTGCTGCACAGCTGTTCAATGGCTGAAATAGAAGCTGAAGTAGAAATTAATGAACAGTCTAAGTCCAATAGCCAGAGCTGTGTTTTAGAGCAGGATCTCCACCACCCTGCTCTCCACACACATTCATCACCACATACTCATGCCTTTGTTCCAAGTTTCAGTATAAAGGCTGGGCCCAAAGGGCAGGAAGGCAACCTAGCAGAAGAGGAAAACGCACAGTTACTATGAAGGTTGTAAGGAAGAGGTATGTGGTGTAGACTGAAAGAATATTTACTGCCAGGTCTATGAAGTGCACAACTGCAGTGCACCCCCCATTTCAGTGCTGGAGTATGGACTGGTGGCTATGCAACACGGACCTTGCCTGCTCACACAGTCAGTGCATTATAAAATACCTATGCAGCTGAATCTGTTGTGCCTTCAACACTAGCCCTTTTTAAGTGCCGCAACAGCTCCTCTTACCTTCTCCTCCCACAAAATGAGGCTTCATTTGATAATGTCACATTTATATACACCAACAGACTGCTGCAGAGTAATGTGCACACGTTAAGTGCTCAGCGATTCCTGACAGCTGATACTCAAAACAAGTACATTATTTGCTTTTCAAAGAAATGCAATCTGTACAATACTGGTAAGAGGGTAGCTATGAAGATTAATGAACAATTGCATATAACAGTTCATTTAGTTCTGTTCCTTATTTAAGTCTTGCAGTGGACTATGCTACAGCTTCTTCTAGTTTTTAGAATGCTACGATAGCCTTTGCTGTTGATTTTAGACACACACAGACTTGATTAAAATCTGGAAGGACCAAGAAGAGCTCGAACCGTACACATACAGAGGCTGTACTCTAAACGGAGTTGTGCTTTCACTATATTGCCATCATGTCTTGTTGGGAAGCATGTGTCCATTAGAAATATGTGCTGGGAACCTCTGCGGGATAAGTAAGAAAGAAGGCTCTGCCTCCTGTCCAAAACTGGTGGGAGAAAGATCCAGAAGTGGGTGCTATCAAAATGTTGTAACACAGAAAAAGCTGTACAAGTAGGCACTGTGAAAGGAAATACAATAACGCCTATTTTTAAAGGGTGTGTGCGTATGTATGTATACACATATACGTACACACACACACATATATACACATATATAAATAAACAAAAAGGTTTTGGCAAAAGAACACTGTTTCATTTAAAAATCAATGCAGTGGAAACGTCAGCAATTTAAGCTATACAAATCAAATGTAAAGGCCATGGGGAAAAAGCAGCAAGTTTTCTGAAGTAGCACCTGTATCCCAGGGATGAGCTGTTGAATTTCAGTTTTCCTAATTCAAGACAGAGGTAATGTGTTTACCCATCAAAATGGATTTTAAGCAATTGACCACTTTCTCTCATCTGCAATAGTGGGGTATTTGAAATGCACCATGATTTTCAGGACCCTTTTCTCCCCCATGCTGGCAAAGTCTAGTAGGACACTAGTAAAAGGTCAGGAGCGCGTATCTCAGCATGAGAGACGATAGCTGTGCTACCTGTGCCTGCCATGGTTTATAGGCAAGGTAAAAAGGCAGGGCATTGGAGAGAGGATGAAAGTGTGCGCTCAGCATAGCAATGAGCCTGCATCTCCTCCCTGTCTATAGATGATGGTTTCTAGTTCTGTGTCCCTGATGCTGATTAACACCTGTCTTGACAGAACCAAGCCTCTTCCCCAACACTTTTGTTACTGCATTATTTAAAGCACTTGGCCATGTGACTATGAGGTTCTCACACAATGTTAGTCAGAAAACTCAGTGCCCAGAATCATTTGTCTGCCCACTATCATGTAAACTATACTGCATTGTTTTGTTCAACTTAAAAGCCAAGTCAAAATGTTTTATATTAACTGTGGAGAGTTCTCTCCTCTCTTCAAGGAAGTCTGGCATACTATGGAAGAAAATACTAGTTCTTCTCAGATACTATGTGTGATAAATATGTCAAAAAACCTCCCAAACCCAAACATATATTCTTGATATACTGGCCTTTACAGTACTTGAAACTGGAACATCTTAATAGAGGTGTTAAATAGTGAGTTTCTGCTTTTAAGATTTACAGGAGCTTTGCTGTCTCAACTGCCCAGGAATCTGATTTGTCTTCAAAACACACTAAGCATCATTTTATGATGCACAGAGACCTTAAATGCCAAGTGTGTTTTTCTTAAGACACGTTTTCATTCCAGTGTGGCACTCATCTGCTCAAACAACATGTGGGAGTTGGGTTTCTGGAAAAAAAGAAAAAGGAAAGAAAAAAGAAAACGCAAAGCCTTCCTGTCCTCCAGCAGGATCCCCTCTGGCAGTTGTGAGGAGAACACATTCATACTTCTGTGTTGCCTTACTACCATGACGCTACCTCAAGACAGGCTCATACAGTGTTCCCGGGATGGAAAATCCCCATGGAAGGATATGCCACAGTAAGGGGCCCTCTGATTAAAATACTGTGACCCGAGAATTTAATGTTATTTCAGGTAACAGATACTGAGCAAAAGGGAGAGACAGCCAGGCCCTTAACGAGCCAAGAACATGAAATACTGTCAGCTGCATGCTGCAGGATTACGTATGTCTGGAAAAATAGTAAGACAGGTTTATTTACTTGGGCTGCAGAAGATGGTCAGTACCAGCAAGCTTAAAACTTACGTGTGTTTTCTGTAACAAAAAGCCAAGTTTTCCTCTTTGTTACTGAGTCAGCAATCAGAAAGAAGACTGTGCATTCTTTCTGCTGCCCTGAGGACACAAAGCAGTTTCTCTGACTGTCTGGACGATTATAAATAGCAATCTATTTCAGATTTCCTCTCTGATCTGTGAGCTTTATCCTGAGAGGGCATACCCTGAAATACACCACTTTACCCTTCCTACGTGTAGTGCTGGTACCAGGATGCCAGAAGAGCTCCAGCTGATCCTTCATGCCCAGGTTCTGAAGCAGAGACAACCCTGTGTTTATGAGGATTTTGGCTCCGTACTATCCACACTATCTCCTTCATAGCATGAGTCCAGTTTGCATGTTGAATAAAAAGGTAAGTTGAAGTCCACATGGTGGTACCTGAAGAACATCCTGAAAATTAAATTAACAACTTAAACAATTAGCAACAGGCTTCACTGAAAAGAGGAGTCAGTGCTCCAAATGCATCTCTACCAGAACACTAAGAACAGAATGAATCACTGGACAGGAAGGAGAGGCTGCAGGCAGCTGCCATTTTTGCATGGCTGTTTTGTCCCTGTTTATAGCTTTAACTGTATCACACTGTTGCTACAGGTGACTGTCTTGCAGCGCCCATTCACACCCTCATCTGCACCATGACTGGAAAGTAGAAAGCACAGGAAATGATCAGATGTTGCTGAAGCTGGCATGGTGCTTAGGGTACAGACTGATCAAGAAGACACAGCAAGAACTACCTCAGCATGTAACTGCCTCCAACACTAAACAGCTTTTGCATATTTCAGTTATACTGAAGTTGCCTGAAGCAGCTGGAGATGTTTTTCTAGACACACTGGCAAGAGGAACCCTCCTAAAGCTGCCACTTGAGTGATGAATTCATGCCATCTATAGCTGAATTAGTCATCACCATGGTGACAAGTAAGTCCACTGGCTAGCTGATTGGGCTCTGGCCAACATGGCTTAAGTAGCTCCAAGCAGCAGATGCATACAAGTGGCAAAACTATGCACATCCCCTGCACCACAAGTAGCTCAGGGGGCCCCTTGTGTCTTATGTTGACCAGAAGTGAAAGGTTCAGTCACTGGAGAACCACAGTGAGATGAGACCGGCAGGGATGGTCACTGTGTTCCTGGACCACACTTGATAACAACACCCACCAAGGACTTGAGAAGGCTGACCAGGTAAGAGAGTTTTCGTGATGGCTATTGCATTCCCAGTTATCTGAAGCCTACTGCATGTTACATGCACACTACAGGCTTCAATACCTCCTAAGGCTCCTCAGCAAAGCTACGCTGTACTTCAGTTCAGCTCTAACATATGACTGTGCTAATTTACTTAAGTGAACACTAAATGGTACTTCTTTTACGCTAATTAGTGGTGATTCTTTTAGTCTTTGAGATTGCTGTTAAGTAACAGTCCAACTATGACAAATTAATGAAAAATGAAACAGCACAAGTAAAGACAAGAAGAAAAGTCTGCTGTCAAAGATAGAAGATGTTGTTTCAATGATAGAAAAAAATCGGTACAATATAATACTGCCCTGGGTATTCTTGTTCCTTTTTTACGTTAAGAGTGATAGCTGCTGAAATTCAAATGCCTTTTAAAACAGGTTTTGGCTAGATAATATAGGAGAAACTAAGCTGCAGTTGAAAACTTGCTCTACAAACTGTTTCCCCTTCATTCATACTGTCCAAATACCGTTGAAGTTAATTCTCTGAAATATTTCAGAGATATCTCAGCTGTTCTAGTACTTTCTCTCTTCCCAGTGCACAGGGCTCCTTTTATAGAAATCGTCGCTCCTGTGTTTTGTATTTTTGTCTTTACAGTAGTACTGTTTCAGCTGTGCGATTTGGACTGATCCAAGGAGTTCACAGCAGCTCATATCTTTGTCTTTTTTTGGTTAGGAGGCTATGGTGAGCACTAATTTAAAGGAACACATTTTCATTTATTGAACAATGCACCAAAATTTATCTATGGAATGATTTTGTCTAAGAAAAAGCTGGGAGGAGGGGAAGAGTCTTTGTCAAGGTAGACAGAAATCTCAGCATCTTGGAATCTCTTGTTTGGCCTCAGTTTCTATATACATGAAAAACTGGGAAATGGCTTATGAAAAAACAACCCAAGGTAAACATTTCAGATGAGACAAGTGGTACATAATAGTTATTTGTAACTGAGGCACTATCTTTGAAAGACAAAGTAGAACCTAGTACTATCAAAATGTAATGAAAGGCACACTCATAAGCAACCCTCTTCACTAGTTGTCTGCACTTAGTTTTACTGAACCATCTTGGTATCTACAGTAGGTGTGCTGCATCACTTCTGAGCACAGGTCTCCACTTATCGTCCTCCTTCAGAGACTGGCATATTATCCGCTCTCATCTCTCTCAGGCTTCCAGTTTTTTTCTGTTTCTGCTTGGATTTTTTCAACATATGGACCTATAATGAAAAGTTTTAATAGAAAGTGAGTAAGTATTAAAATATCTGTAGTCATCTATAAGCAGATATAAGGCAACTAACTAACAAGTAAAATGTTGGAACTGCAACAGAAAAACATTTAAATACACAATTATCTGAAGCACTTATTCTTATAAAGCCACAGGTTTAACTGCTTTTTTTACATAAACATATATACACATATATGTGTATATATAGAGATGTAAAAGGATATATATGTGTGTGCATATATATTCCTGTACACACATATACATACACATATATACAGGTAACACTATTAGTCACTAACTTGATAGAAAGATAGAAATATTTCTCACTGGAAGCACAAGTTAGGTTTGTTCTCTCTCTCTTCCCCGCCGCCCACTTCCTCTCAGGAAAAGAACAAAGTTTAACATATTCCAAAACATTTGAGGTATGACCCTCTTTTTCACCCATTTTTCCTCTGCAAGGGCCATTGTTCTGGTAGCCCTCCCAGTAAGGCTACATATTTTCCAAGATTGCCTAAAGCAACAAATTTCTGTGAGTTAAAAAGGCATCCTTAAGGTAGCCCCTACACAAATGTGTAGACTGGTGTGCACCAGAGTCAACTACTTCAAAATGTTTATTTCACATATTTCATGTCAATACAGAAGTTAAATTCTTAGATAGCTGATGCTCTTTTCCTTCTACATATACATTGAGATAGCAAGGAAAAACAGACACTGATTACTCCAAAGTCTCTTTTTCTCAGACCCTCCTCCTCCGTTATTCAGTTTTCTCCTTTGCTGCTCTCAGACAGACCTTCCCTCCTCCAGCACTACCAGCAGACTGCTTCCTACCTTGCACAGTGCAGTACTACCATGACCCTCGTAACTGTGATCTGCTTCAGGGCAAGCAACACTGCCTGGAGATCTCAATACAGGGGAAAAAAATTCAGTCACTAGGCTGAAGCTCAGGGACTATTTTTTAAACACAAGCCTCATCTGAGGCAGTGGAGAGGCCCCTCAAACAATCCTCTGTAGAAACTGCTATGTATTTATCCAACAGTTACCACAGAGTGCCGACTAGCTCCTTTAAAATTAACCATCAGAACACAACAGACAAGCAAGATAATATAGTAATATCCACTGGAGCAACAAAGTCAGCTTGCTAAGACAAACCTACAGCCAGTACCTTTGGTCCTGCAGCAGAAATAATAATCTGGCCAGGGGCCTGAATCCAGGGCTCTCCATCAACTTGGACTGGAATTGGCTTTAGGAGTGTTACACGAAAATATGAGCCTTGAGCTATGCGGATTCCTGATCGAAAACCACCTTGGACTTGACCCTGTTAGGAAGTAAAAAGACAGGATATCAATCACCCCAGTAAACAAGCATTACAAATATTAGCTGCACTTAAACTGGGTGGATACAATTTTATTCTCACCTGACATTTTAAGTTTCAAGTAAAAGAACTGCTTAGGCAGAATCTGCATAGGATGCCTTTACAGATGCAGCATTAATTATTTAAGTTCGCACATGAAGAAGAACTCAGATATCCCTGCAGGCTGCTGGAGGCAAAGTAACTTACACAGTGAAGTCATTTGTACACTCAGGTTGGCCAAGGAGCGTGCACTCACAAAGGTCTTGTTTGCTTTTACTTTCCCCGCTCCATAACATAGTAAACACATTTTCAAAACACCTAAAGATACACAGTCTTCGGCATGTGTGAAACTCAAAAATCTAAAAGCTTTTTATCAAACAGGGAGAGACAGTTTTGCCAAACTCAACTCCATATACACATATATACACTCAACTACAACTAACGGCTGAGTGTTAACGGTACAAAGTGAAGCACAGTGAACTTTGCTGCTACACATTCTCTTGGGGGATGTGTACAGACACCAAACATGGGGGTAAAAACCTTAACAGAAGATCAGAAAACCAGAGCACAGGTTTGTTAATTTTTATATTCCAAAGCAACGGGTATACTCCGTGTTGCTTCTAACATCACAAAAATGTTAAGGATCTCTACCAAACCAATTCTTCTAATGGAATGTTTTACATTTGTCTTCCTTAAAAAGGTCTGAATTACAAAATGGTGAAGTTGGCCAACACCAAAGATGCAGCTGCACAAACAGTTTTAAGTACCCACCTTTCTGTGGTTGTATGGATTAGTTATCTCTAGTTACCTGACCACATATACTTTTTCAGCAGCAGATTTCTTAAGATAGTGAAAGACATATGAAGAAAAGACAAAAATAACCCACCATCCCACACGGCTGTGTGGCTAATAGCAGGCCACTGTAAAAATACATTAATACATGGAAGAATTAAAGTTGCACAAATGAGTCATAATATTCTTTGCAGAACTGGCATACTGTCTCCTTCATGTAGCATTCAGATCAAGAGCAGCTAGCATCAGATTCTGAGACAGGTGTTGGAAAGTCCATGGCAGATAATTATAAAGCCACCTGTCTCAAAGGAATCTCTGCCCTGATTGTGATGAGGTATGACAAGATTTTTTTGCAAATACACCAAGTAAAGAGTGAGTGTTTTTGTAATATTGAAATAAAATCTTGTTTTCATCCCATGAACTGTTTGGTTTTGACACCATGATACCTGTTATGAGAAAGCTAGTGCATTCTGTTGTGGAAGGTGACAAAGCTGAGCATGTGGAATACACCCAAATGAGACATAAACAGCAAGTGGCAATAATGGGATAAGATTGTGAGGCTATAATAGCACAGAATGCATATAAATTATAGAGGCTGTTAATATGTTTTGGAGGGCTTTAAGAACTTTGTTTAGCTACTTAAAAGTACTTGCTCATGATAAAGCAGAACTCATAGCTTTCTTAATGCTTTTGCTTAACGTTGACCTATTTATTCTCTGACTGGAAGAATAAGAAGATTCGGAAAGGCCCAGAACCAGTTTGGGCCAGGAAAAGCAGAGATAGTAACAACTTGCCTAAAAAAAACAGAAAGAGAAAGAACCTGCCCAGAGAAGAGAATAAGGACCCAATGAGAGAGAAGATGACCCCAGACCCAAATATTACTCTTGGACCAGACTATGGTGAGAGGCAGAAGCTTAGACTGTCAGGGTATAATTGCCCAGAGATTTTAGTGTTTGGGGTCTCACTCTGGGGGCACCCAACTCAAGCAGTCTAAATTTGCACACCATGGATAGAACAAATTACACTTTTTCTTTTGAAGGCCTTGATTAGAGATTCTGCTTCAGGGAACCTAGGGTTGAGCCTAAGGGAAGAAGAAATGCCAGAGGGTGAGAGTGTGTGCGTGTGAGGAGTCGAAAGGGGCACCCGTTGGCTCACTGGAGTTGCCTGCTGCGAAGGGACTCCAGTCCTAGCAATTAAAGTCTCAGCTAATGTGTGTGTGACTCCTTGATTGATGTGTGAGTGCTTGAGGAGCAGCTTCTCCCTTAACAATTCCACAACATATATATATATATATTTGCGTTTCATAGATATGTATACATGTATGTTTCTGACCTTGGTTCAAAGCCTACTTAAGTCATGAAGTATTTCCCCGTGCACTTTTAACAAATTCTTCACACTCCTATTATTACTTCTTCTTATCCAACCACAGGTTTCTTCAGTTTCCATTCCACCTGTAGTAGTCTGGCACCTAAATATGGATCTTCAGGGCAGCCCAGTAAGCAGGCAATGAGAGGGCACTGCAGCCCATGAACAGGCATACCAGCCACAGCTGAACTCCCGACATCTGGAAGCCTTGTTCACAGACAGCCAACACTGCCCATGAATGCTGTTTATGGTTGTTATGGGTTTGTGTGGCGCAGTTTTCTTTGGTAGTGGGGGAGGAGGCTGCAGAGGTGGCTCCTTTAAGAAGCTGCTCGAAGCTCCCACGGCTCCAAAAAGTCGGACCCGCCTCTGGCCCAGGCCGACCCCATCAGTGACGGTGAGAGCGCCTCTGGGAGAACAGATTTAAGAAGGGGAACCAGCAGTGCAGGGGTGGGAACGTGAGAGGAACACCTCTGCAGATACTGAGGTCAGTGAAGAAGGAGGGGGAGGAGGGGCGCCTGAGG
>VYZV01011959.1:42943-70065 GCA_013401275.1 Pandion haliaetus | reverse complement strand
GTGGGAGGGACCCCATGGTGGAGCAGGGGACGAGTGAGGAATCTTCCCCCTGAGGAAAGGAGCGGCAGAGACCAGGTGTGGCAAGCTGACTCAACCCCCATCCCCTGTTCCCCTGCGCCACCGGGGGGAGGAGGGAGAAAGAACCGGGAATGGAGCTGAGCTGGGAAGGTGGGAGGGGTGGGGGAGAGGTGTTCTGATGTTTGGGTTTCCTTCCTAATACCCTTGTTTTTGATTTGATTTGTAGTAAATGAAATGGATTTAGTTTCTTCCCCAAGTTGAGCCTGTCTTTTGCCCGTGACCATAAGTGGGGAGTGATCCCTCCCAGTCCTTGTCTCGACCCACGAGCCTGCCTTTGTATTTTCTCCTCATCCCAACGTGGCCGGGGGGGTGGGGAGTGAGTGAGCGGCTTCGTGGTGCTTTGTTACCGGCTGAGCTGAAACCAAAACCACGACAATGGTCTATAACCATTTCTGCATGATGCAACAAGTACTTGAATAAATGATGGTATAATCTTAATATAGATGCATGCTTTTTGGGACTACGCACTTGCAAAGCACTGTTTGTTACAAAAATAAACAGTCTGAGAAAATACATGTTTCCTCTGTTCTTACTGGGATGCCAACTTACCATGTGAACGACACCAGTCACACCAACAACTTCCAGCAGGCCGTCATCAATGCGTGGCTTCTCGAAGCGATTATCACTCTCAGACCCCCAGAGATCGGCTCCAGACCCCCAGCTGCGTAGAGAGCACACCACAGTGATCACCTGTGCACCTGCCGTCTGCCACAGAGCACCTGGCCCAGTACCCTGCTAGGGGTGGCTGGTTCACTGGACTTCAAAAGCTGGACACTGCTCCCCAGCAGCTGGAGAAGACAAACACAGCTTTCCTGCACTGTAAAAGCAGTAAGCGTTCTCCTAAAATTTGGGAGACTTATTCTAAAACAGATCTTTCAGGAGTGAAAGAAGGAGTGAAGTAAGTAGCTTCCATTTGAAAGAAAAAGAGCAGGTAAGAAGAAAGTAACTCCAGTGAGTTTTAGTTTGCTGCAAAATACAGCTTACAGCTATACTAACCCTTAACTTCCGGGACTTAAGAACTTAACATAGATCTTACTGGTCTTGACAATGTTCATGGAAGCAACTGAAGAGAAACTAAAGCTAAAACAAGTATGAAGTTTTTATTCTTGTACCTGGCCAAACTTACTTGTAGTTAAGCAGGTATTCCTGCACTTTGATCCTCTGAAATGCTTCTGACAATTTAACACCATGTTGTTTTTTGTGCAGTATTGACCCTCCTTACTCAAATCGCTCACTTATTTAGTGCATTGACTGCTCAGTACTAATCACGATCTTTTCTGGTCCACAGTTCTCATGTGCAAGATATACTTGTGTGTATGTGCATGTGCACATACGTGTGTGTACATGTAAATATATACATTTCAGTAAGAAGTTGAAACATTTTCAGACTAAAATGGAAAAAGATACAGGTAGCTTAAGATAGGAGTGTACTTGGAAAAAAAAGAATAGTATGGCAGCACTAATTACCTGCTGGTTTTGTGCAAACAAGAAACCTGCCTCTACCAACAGCACATCTAAGCAAGCCAGATTTCCTGCAGATTTGCCTTCCTTTCTTACACAGCAGTAACTCTAGCTCCCTGCAAGTGTCAGGGCAGCTTCCACAACCCTGCAAAAGGTACCTGAACTGTGGGTTTTCCACAGCTACCCAGGTAGCATCATCAACTCCACATATACCAACCAGCTGCCTGTAGGATCTGGACAGTGTTTGACAGTTGAGTCCTGGCTGGCCTTCACTGCAGGAACTGCTTAGGCACCTGGTAAGTTGATCACCTTTGATCTTTCTACAAGACATGGTGAAATCTGGTGAACTGTTCAAACAGTTTGGGGGAGGGGGAAAATGGTAGTGGACAGAAGCCACATGCCTACAGCCATGCATAAAAAGTCATGTTTTACTAGCAAACTGCTCCAAAAGAAGGCTGCAGACCTTTGGTGAGGAAATCATACCAAATTACTGTTAGGACACAGAAGAAATAGCAAATGTGTGGGGGTTTGCACGGGGAAAACAAGATAGTGCCACCTTTAAGAGGAGTGAGATTGTGAGTTTCAAAGGATCAGAAAAATGATGTCAAAATGGTATTAAGAGCTAGCTCCTTAGGCACAGTGGCAAAGCCAGCAAGTCAGGCAATAATCAAAAACACCCAGTAACAACCATCTAGTAATCTAGACCATTTAACATTTTATCTAACCATTTGACATTTGATGCTTAAATACCAAGCAGCATTTCCACACACACACATACATCCACACAGGATCCTTCCTCTCCTTTTTACCTGGGTATATTAATAAAAATGAGTCCTTCTATACTTGGTAACTCCACCTCATGCTGGTCCACTTGAAGCTTTATGTCTTTGTGAAGATTTCTGGTATGACTTATCTTCTGCAGCCCAACTTTCACATACACTCCTTTGTTGTGAAACCTAGAAGCAGACAAGCATCCTGTAACTAAAAGGTAAGGCCAAGCATAGCACCGTTCCTCGTACGTATACCAGTATTGACCTCTAGCAGGTATATTTAAAGAGTTTTTCAATTAAACCCCTCTCCAAATTCTTCTAGCTTTACTGCAGAAACAAAGCATAAGGCATGAACTGCTACTTTATATACCTTTTACTTAGGGGGGATGATTTGTGCTGTTGAGGCATGTGGATTTGTGAAATTCTGTTACAGAACAATCTTCCCTTCTTAAAGTGTTGCCTGAATGTAACGTTACCACACCAATTCCTATCCAATGTTTTTGAAGGTGACTGAAAGATTTTATGATTAAAATGGCCAGCCAAGCTTAGAAGGGTGATCTTTGCACATCCACCGCTTAGACAGAATCACCACCCTTCTTTGCACTTCTATATGTGGGACATGATTCAGGGAGAAAGTGCCAGTGGAAGTTGTCAGTCTACTGCTAGCAGTAGCTAATAACGGAGGGCCTTGCCCACTTGGGTAGAAAGAATGTAGAAAGAATAAGCATCTCCTAAAGCAAACCCTTGGTTTGCAGACAGTAGTTTCACCACAGTTAATCAGCAAGGCATGAAGGAGGAAGTTGTCCTTGGAGCAGTCTCCAACACTTTATTTGTGCTGAAGGAAATCAAGTTTTGTATTAGGTGGGACACACACTGCAGTCACTGCTGTAAATGACACTGATGGGGATGAGAGAGGAGGGCAGGGTGTTACATGCAGCTCATCCATTCCCATGGAGCCAGTGAGTCCTTGCATCAGCTTGGCTGCAACACTTGCATCGTTATGTCATCCCAGAACTATTTGGAAGACTCTCTAGAGTACAGATATGGAAGTAAGTTCCTGCTGCTCAGATGAGTTTGGGGATTTGACCTACATAGCTCAGGAATCACCCTTTGGTTTGTTTTTCTACAAAAGATGCACTGTAAGCATAGCCAACATGCATGTACTACCTGATGCCCCGCTGGCTACACCCGTAAGGCTACATACACCCTTCCAGAGGGACTTGCAGAAGGCTGGACCGATTCTTCAGTTTAGCTAATTGAGTACCTCAGAACAGATAAAGTTAAAAGGTGATCCTATATGGGACCACTTTAATGGATTATGACAGTAAACAAGTGGTTTTTAAGTATTGCAATCCTGTACTTACCCTTGATAGAGCAAACTGAAAAACACCCTTTACTCTTAAAAAGTCCCACGAACAAGTCTTCATAGACTCAGGGAGACACCATAGCATCAACTTACACTGTTAGTTTAATCACCTCTGTGGTTGTTGCCCAAGCAGCAAGCACCTCTGGTGGCCAGAGAAGCAAGACCCTCAGTAACTGCTTTCCAAGCTTTCATGAAAACAAAATAAAGAAGCCAGTCCTCAAGACTCATGAAGAAACAAAGTGAGCTGATGCAGAAAGCCAGACTTTTCAGAGCTCTTGCCAACTGCTGCATACGCAGAAGGGTAGGTTTAGGAACTCTTTTTTAAAGAGAATGGGTAAGAAATCTGTGTGCCAGGCCTTTTTAAATAAACTGCAATTTCCCATGAGCGCTAATAAACTGCTAGGTAATGTCTCTCAGAAGCAAACCTCTCAGAACTGCAGCACACAGCACAGAAAGCTATCAAGCAAAACAAAATGACTGCTTTTTATCTAGTCCTGCAATTCAACAAGCCTACCACTGGGTGGGAAACCACCATTGCAAAAGCGAAGAGCTCTGACCAATAATTAGAATCTGTTAGGGTGCTTTTATATTAGGGTAATCTTACTGACTGGGAAAGAACTTTAGCAGGTTCAAGTACAGAGGACCCAAGATGGAAAAAAATTAGTTAGACTGTAGCCATTGCACCATTTTAAAACCCACAACTAACATCAAACAACCGGTACTTTCAAACCTCCTCCCTGTCCTGCCAGAGAGAGAACGGTTCTGTATCTTTGTAAAACAATTCTAAACTTGCATTAAGTCATGCAGAATATTCTCTGCCTAACTTTACATTCAGGAGACTGCCTGCCACAGCAGCCTCCTGCCAATTTTGGGTGGCACAAACAAGATGTGGTCTTTTCAGTAACAGAAAACCCTAAAGATGGCTCCAGGATCCCATGCTAATAGGGGAATGAAAGCAGATGCCCTGATCCTTAAGTTTTACACTGTGGAAAAAACTCACATAGCTTGGCACTCAACAACATAAAAACCATCACTGCCAGAACATACACTATTTGTATCTGCCCTGCGATGCAACTTCAGCACTGAATTCCCTGCAGGGAACTCAGCACTGCACTATGAGCTGCTAGCCAAAGGTAAGGAGTCCTGAGTGTATAAAGAGATTCTACAGCCTAAGGCCAGAGAGCACACAGCTTTTAGGACATTTACCAGCTTAAGATCTTGATTCAGAAGAGCACTCAAGCCCATTTTTCTTCCAAGGACTACCTGCAATTTCTGTTGCCACAACCTGAAACTTCCTGTTCTGCACTCAGGACCAGCCAGTTCACATGTCAGCAGCTGTTGCATCTGGCATTAAGTAGCCACCCCTTCTAGTTAATTTACTGGGGGGGGAGGGGGGGGGAAGCTAATCTTGCTGGCAATAGCGTGCACTTGCACATCCTGGGAAAGGGTAAAGCCAGGAATTTTAACAATCATCATCACAGGCAGCAACAGGCAACAATCATGTGTCAGCACTGTTAGCCTGCACAAGCTGTTTGTCTCCCACAAAACTGTAGCTCAGTATCAATTCATTATTTCATGTTTCTTTCCCAGATCTTGAATCACACAAATATACAGCCCTTCAGATTTACAAAAAAACCCCACATCTCTTCTTTCCCACTCACCCTTCAAGACACCCTGCTTGCACAGTGTCCGAATAGTCCAAATACACATGTAAAAGGTCTGCAAGAAGAGTACCAAGTCATCACTCACTGCACTACAGGTGCTGCACACTAGGAACTGACTGAGATAAAGATTCAAGGGATGAAAAGCACACAGGGCAAAAAAAGCCCTTAAATACAGTGGCGATAAGAAAAGGACATATCTTTTAAAGTGCTGCAGCTTTGCAAAGGCAGAGTAGTGTATTTTAAAGGAAGAATGAATGTAACTCTAACATTATATTAATTGCATAAGTAGTTTTATATACTAGAACAGGCACAGCTATATGCAAAATTATTGCCTGATTTTATGATCTATGATGTTTTTAATCCAGTGGATTGAAAGTGCAAACCAATGCCTAAGAGTAATTTATGTACCACAAACAATATCCTGTATTATTCCATTTTTAAGAAAAAAACCATGAGAAATGCCTGTAATGATAGACAAAACACTGCAAGATAGGTGGTATTACACGTCATTACACTCATAACGTGTCAAAGAGTATTTTTAATACTTAGGATTTGAATATTGAATAGTTGTAACTGGCTGTAACCATCTCTTGCAACCAAGACACAATTTAGAGGACATTTACTCACAAACATAGGGGAAAGCAGACAAAACCAGTTTCTACAATGAATTACTGACTAATTACACAAATGTGGTTTCTTTTTCTCATCAGTGATTATGGGAAGAAGAAAAAGTACTATTATTGATTGACCTGCATGTCAGAAAGGTCTCTATCCATACCTTTTTAATCACTCAAACTTACTTGAGATATAGAGATCTTTTTTTATCCTCATTACCACAGAACCTGTGCTACCACAGACCTAAACAAAGCTGGGAAAGGTACAAAGAAGTTGTGAACAGGGTGTTTATTGCTCCTGTAGCAGCACTGCCCTCCCTCCTGCTAAAGGCTTCGAATAAGAGAGTTTTCCACTACCTCAAAATTTCACTGAACTCAACATCGCAGTTATTGGCAAAAAAGTACACTGAAAAATAATGACAGGGCTTCCAAAAACTGCTTTGGTGCTCTCTTGCTAAAGGCAGAGCAGAAAAACCCCAAACCAACAAACTCACATCAAACAAACAAACACCCCCTCCCCCCAAAAAAAAACCCCCACCCAAATTCTGTGTCTACAAGTTCCTGACTAACTTCATGCCTTCCTGTGCCAGTTCTGCCTCAAGCAATACTGTTTGTGGATATCTGTAGCATTTCAAGATAATCAGCCATAGTGTAAGTTGGAAGTTACACAATACTAGAGTTTGCCCTTCTCCCCTGGTTTCCCCAGAATTACCTGCTATTAAATTTCCCTGGTTCTTCTTCTCTAGCATGATGAAAGTCCAAGCTCAACTCTGCGTCAATGCCAAGACCACAGTAATTGTTCATCTGTACAATCTGACAAAAAAAAAAAAAATTGTATTATTTCCTCCTTAGCTTTATAAATGAAGAGGTTCCAAAGTTTTACAACAAAAACAAGCTTTGCAGATGATCCAAGTCATTTGATCTTGACAGATCCTGGAAAACATTTTCCAGAAACACTGCACTAAAAATAAAGCTGTACAGACAACTGTTGACATGTGCAGTCATTATTTCCAAAGTACCAGAAACTTAAAAATTTAATATTACAAGTAACAAGCATAAGGCAGCTGAAATAAAAACAAACGCAGAAATAAAACCAACCCAACTTCTCAAACCAATTCTGTGCAATAATTACACAAGGTGCTGAATACTAATGGCCCTATTATTTTTGGAATCAGCCATGGATTTATCATGACATCACTGGGAAGACGTTCTCCCCTACTTTGGAAGGTGACCAGCTTATGCCAGATAAGTGAAGAACTTGACTTCACCCACTCAGCTGCATTTTAAATAGCTCCCTATATGCCAATCTCAAGTTTCTACAGATTTCAACCATTACTGCAATTAATTCTTCCTTTGCATGCCAGTTCATTCCATAACTTTTCTAACCTAGCCCTTGACTCCCACCTTCACCTTTAAAAAGCAGATTAGGCACTCAAGGCAAATTAACCCCTGTCTCCACCAAGTGAAAAAATACCTGGAACCTAAGCAACTTAAATCCTCCAAGTGACACATAATGCCTAGCATTTTCCAGTGACTGGACTACAATCTTGGACAATTGCTACCGTTATTACAATTTCCTACTTTCTTATTGCCCCCCCTTGTGCAATCTGTTTGTTTTGTCTGAAGATAAACAGAACCAGGATTCACACAAAGCTCTGAAGTCACCATCTACAACCAACATTTTTATTTTCCTAAACAGAAACAAGTAATACAAACCAAGGGACAAGGACTTTCATTCCAAAATAATACAATAGGTACCACAAATACAGACATGCAATGCCAGTAAGATGACAGAAAAATTGACTTCCCATATATGCTAGCAACTCATAGCCATTTTTTAAACTGTTAAAGGAAAGATGAGAGTACTTTTTTGGGGGCGTGGGGGTGTTGGTTTTTGGTCGACACTCCAGTTTCACTAGTGTTCTGGAAAGTGTTTGGCATTCCTTCAAAAAGCTCTTCTTATTTGAGGAATAAATTTCTCTCCAACTGAAGCAAATAGGTATGTCATTGTCACTTGAATCTTTTCATTAATCCTCTATCAGATACTTTTTGCCAAACAGCTATGAAGTGTGTTCTGCAGTCAACCAGTCCTATCAAAACTAAAGCACTAGATCCAGGCATACGCCGTGTTCACTAAGGAACAGCTCAGTAAGGCCCAAGCTCAAAGACAGGTGAGCAATAAAAGATTAAACTATGTTAGTATCTATCTTCTTTGTGATTTTCGCTAGAACAACAATTCCTAAGAATGAAGCCCAAATGGTGCTCAGCTCACCTTTGGAGGCTCAGGTTCTGCAATGCCATTCTCTGTACCTTCAGCTGGTTCTTCTGCATCCAAAAGGATGGTCCAGCGATCCATAAGAACATCATCCGCCTCATCCACAGAAACCAAAATCGAGTAGGGGTCCTCCCCACTGTAGCCAGCTCCCCACCGCAAGACCCTCCCTAAGTCATTACCTGGGCAACAATGAAGAACAATTGCATTTCATAAGCTAGCTAAAAGTATCAAAAAGTGCATCAACCCTGTTTTACAAATCAAATCGCATTAAGGTACTCCAAACAAGTCACAGAAGTAGTCAGATTGGACTGAAAAGTTAACAAGCAGAGAAAATATCTAAGCATTCTTGTGGTTGTATGTGTGCTCAGTATCACATACGGGTACGCTGTCTCACCTGAAAAGTTTTCACAAAAAGTGATGGAAAAGCCTGTTATGGAGCTGAGAAGTCAGGGAAGCAGCTGAGTTCACTGGTTTTCAGCAATGACTGATGCCCCTGTAGTTGTCAGGGGGAGAATATTTTGTCCTCTCTAACCCCTGCCTGCTCAGACACACCCATACCAACACCCCTGGCTGCTTGTTTTTCCTTCAGAAAGCATGACTGTCATTCCCTTGAAAAGCTGATGTTGCATTTGCTCTCCAACACCAGCCAGAACTGACTCATTGCATCTCTACTGCAAAATGGAGTTGTTTGTCAGACGGATAAATAAAGATAAAACGTTCTGGAGGACTTCTGCCCTCAGAAGAAGAATGGTGCTCACTATGATTCTCACCTGTTCCTAAAGGTAAGGTGGCAACTGAGGGCTCTGAGCACACCAGCTTGTGCCTGATCTCCTCCAGTGCACCAAGGACCCAGCCGACGGTGCCGTCCCCTCCGCACACCAGCACTCGGAAGGAGGGGATTTTAGAGAATGTGTGAAACCTCCATTGAGAAACAAAGCGAACAGGAAAAGAAATGTTACAATCAGTTTCAGGATTAACTTCAACAAAGTGAATGGAAAAATAGGAACTTTTAGATAAAGCTGTTTAAAAAGAGCAAACCCCACATTCTTCTAAGATTCTTCACAGCTAAATTGTTAACCACTTCCTTTTGCACCAAGGCACAGAGATCTAACTATTCATCATTTTGGTGTGAACATCTGTAACTCTCTAAATCCTAGTGGAGATGTTGATCACTGGTGGGTTGCTTTTTTTCACTTTGTCATAGGACTTATAGCACATTTTCTTCTTCATAGTACTATATTTCTTGTCACTCTTACCTTTTGTGGTTTTTCATCCTACATACTGAAATACCCTACAAAGGAATTTTTATTTCCCATTGCACAAGAAGCAATGAACAAGTGGAAGCATTTTGCCATAAAGCTACAGAAGGATTCCATGGGCAAAACAAAACAAACGCGTTACTGAAGTTGCAGCTTGAGCTGAATTAGAAAGACAACAGAATTATACAGTTCTGACAAAAACCTTAGTTTGTGCAGCTTGTTTTTCTTGTTGCCTGCATAAGCTGCATTTCTCCCACAAAAGCTTTTGTTTTAAAGAGCTTGTCATGACAGTTGTTTGTAAAAAAGTGCTGAAAGAATGAGGCTGCTCTGAGTAGGCTACAACCATCACTTTCAGTTTTATGAAGCTGGTAACAAAATGGTGTTGATTAAAATCAAGTAATTGGTTCCTGCCTCCCTACAAGCACATTATGTTCTGTTCCTCGCATTTAGAAATGTTGCAGCTGTAGTCAGACAGGCCCTGTTAATTCTGCAATTGTGGCCAAATTTCAGGAGTCAAAATAGGAAATTTTATTATACTTTCCTGTTAGTTCCCATGAAACATCAGAGGAAGTAAAAGCAAAAACGAGCCCTTGTCAGGTAATGTGACATTTCTCTTTCCATCCCCATTTGATTATAAAATATTTTTATTTTAATAACTATTAAATCTGTGTTATTGTAGAGTGTATAGGACTGGACACTATTAGACTTGACACAAGCACCATGCATCAGGAACTACTCTATTCTCTTTTCTTTAGGGAACCTCAAAGTTTAAATCTGTTTTCACAGTGAGAACTGGTCAGAAAGAGTGATCCACTGCTCTGGTCTTCAGGCACAGAACAGAAGCAATTTAGATCTTCATAACAAGTGAATCTGATCCATCCTTTCAAAAAATAACAAAACAACATAAAAAAAAAAAAAAAAAAAGTGACAACTTACCCAGGCAGTGGGCCACCATTGGTAAGTTCAAAGACCTGATGTGGGTTTAGCAGCTTTCTAAAACTGTACAGCAGATCCCGACCTTTTAGACCACCACTTTTTGGATTCACAAATACAAGAAGTGGGCAGCAGTTTTGTGGTATCTTGGAAGCCTGAAAGATGACAAGAAAAAGGATTAGCCAAAATGATGACTAGGCAGCAAAATTACTAGTGCATCTCAGAAGTATTTCCTGATGTTTCCTTGATGCTTAGTAAAAAAAATCCAGATTCAATAAATAAAAAGATTCAATGTCCAGACAATGTACAGGTTAGCTGCTGATCTTATTTTTCTGGGAACTGAAGTTTCCTTAACCCACTCCCAGCTACACAGTTGACACTAACATTAAAAACAAAGGCACTCTAAGTAGTCCTTCCTAAATATTTTCAGTAAACAGTCTATGCCAAAGAATAGTGTGAGGAATAAGGTACCTTCCAGAGTCATGTACAACTCGAACACTTTCCTTGCAAAGAGAGAACTTCTCCCAAAACCAGTTGAAACATTTACCTTAAGTTTTGTGGTCATCTTAGAATACATGTTCATTTATAAGAACAGAACATTTCAAAATGAGAATGTTCAGTGCAGACACTGGCATGCCCCTCCCCATGAAAAAAAGAGGCTGAAAGCTTCTTTTAAAAATATATATTTAAAATTTTTAATCAGGAGGATTTGGTGCCAGTATCTTATGATCCTCACACCTCTACTGAAGCTGCTGCTCAAAGGACTCTCAAAGCATGACTGTGCTACAGGGGAGCCTGGTACCCATCCAGAAACCACTCCAAAGGAAGCCACTGCACATGGCAGAAGAAGGATTTCCTTGGGTACTCCACAGACTGCGCAGGAACGGTACCTGCAGCCTCACCAGAGGTCAAAACTTCCAGCCACCAGAAGCATCCCCTCAGGACTGGTTTTCAGCCAGCCAGCCCATAAATCATTCCATAAAACAATTTGCAAATGGTTCTAGAAAGATCAGAAAATGCCAGCATGCCTTTAATTTGTCCTGCCACAGGGCTGTGGGGCAGGTACACCCCAGAAAAGTCCACTGGGCATTTCAACAAGCGCACTTCAAAACAGAAATGTTTGCCACAGTCCCTAAGTTATGGTAATTTGTATTTACAAATTGGACAGCATTCAGGGAACAGCAATTTGTCACATAGCTGACAGGATGGATTCAGGGAACAGAATAACAGAGCTAAATATAAGTCAATTTAGACAAGAATGATTCAGGGGGTGGCAAGGCAGCAGCATGACCGCAGCATGCAAACGTGGAGAGATACCAAGAGCTACAGAGGGAAGGAGACAGCACCCAGAGAGCATCGGCTGCTGTCTATGAGCGACCACCAGAGACTGTGAACCAAGGTGAGGAATGGAGAAATCAGGACAAATGGATGAGTAACTCTGTGGGGAAGCAAATTGGAGTGTGATGTTGAGATACCCCAGACTATCATCTACCTGTGAGCTGATCTGGATGCTTAAAACCAAACAATTGTTTGGGGCTTCCCAGCATTTGAGAGATTTCCTCTGATTTTGCTTTCCTAAAAGAGCTGGGTGGTAATGTTCTGCAAGTCACATCCTGCCAGATGTGTCAAGATACCCGCAAACACATAAAAATTCTTCTCCTCTGTGTCACTGCCTGCATGAGAAATGCCCTCTGCCATGGAGCATGACTTGCAAGCACAAACAGAAAACACACCAGGAAGAGGAACACTAAGCAGGTAAGAAGGTTGGTGAAGCAGGCACACACTTCTCCTCTTGCCCCTTCTTTCCTTGTCCTTTAGATTCTACCAGCGACATTCAGTCTGAAAATATGTACGTCTTCAAAAAAAAAAAAAAAAATTAGCCAAACAAGGGCTATTTTGGCTGACAAAGAGCCAGGAGAGCCTCAAAATTTTGTTTTGCTGGAAAGGTTTCACTCCTGGCAAAACAACTAGGTTGGCGAGACAGAGACTGCAAAGCCTACACAGCTTTCTACAGAGGAACCACTTTCACACTATACTGTGAACGACTGCTAGGTCAAAACACCTCTTGCCTCCATATTCAGGCTTTATTGGAAAAGGGGAAGCAATTATTCAAAGCATGTCCAACACACAACAAAGGTAATATACTTATTTCTGTGAAGCACATGGAAAGGATATTTGTCACTAGCAAAGGAAGACTCAGGAAAACAATGCATGCCGCTGTCACAAAACAGAAGGACTTCTTAAGTTGCAAGGTCAACAGCTCAAGGATCCACACACCCCAGCAACAGAAGTGGATTTCCTCCCCTCAATCCATCACAGGCATTAATAAAAATAGTAAGCAGAGCTCTGGCTTTTCCAGAAGTAAAGCCCTTCTCATTACTCCATCCATTCCTGCACCATCATCTGCCATATCCCATTATGAATGGTCCTCTGAAAATCCTACAAGCAACAAAAGGCAGAGCAGCCCTAAAAGGAAATGCCATGTCCCATGGGCTAACAGGGCAAACTGTTCCCTTCCTGCACTCCTTGTTCCAGCTTCTACTCTGCCCTACCTTCCCACCTGACCACTTCCCTTTTCTCCTCTTCAAAGCTTTTTTACTACCTAAATTTCACTTCCAGTCATTTCAACTTTCTGAAGAGTACAGGCTATCTGAAACCTCAACCTTGGTCCCACACCCGGAAACTTGTGGGGTTTAAAAAAACAGGGGGCAAGGGGATAATAGAAAGAAAAAAATATTCAGTTCTGCAGCTCAAAGTAAACAAAAACTTTTTCAAAAAAGAATGAGAGAAAAGAAAACAGCCCAACATTCAAGTCAAACAAATAACTTACTTGAATATAGACAAGAACATTTGATTACCTTCTCTTCTTCAGGAAATCAGTTTCTAAAAATACTGGGTTTGGATATTTAGAAGTGACATATTCAACACATGTTTTACATTACTTGCTTTTACAGGCAAGTTCTAACGCACTGGGTTTAAAACCAAGTAACTAAAATAATTCAAAAGGAACTTAAGGGAATTGCAATGATTTCTGAGATGTGGTAAGCTCCAAGGCATTCAAAAGCACAGCTGTGTTTTGGAAAGTTGTCTGAGATCTTACTCAAGTAAATATATATTGTTGCAAATACATATTTAATTTCTACAAAACTGCCATCTAAATTTCCTAATTCTCGAGTGTCAATATTGTACAAAATCAAAAAAGTGAAACATTTACCCTGAACGCTACTAAGACTCACAAGCAGCTGTGGAGAATGCCTGGAGTTAACAAAGTATCTGTATGTGGTGTAAACAGAGCAGTCCTACCACTCAAAACCATCTGTGTTTCAAGTATATTCTAATGTAAATCCCTAACTATACCTATTTAGGACTAAACGCACCTATGTAGAATCAACAGAATTACTCTAGAAAGTGCTTAACCTTAGAGTTAACTTGCTTCCCATCATCACACTTCATTAAACTTAAAGGAGTAGGAAACATTGCTGAATCCCTAGATAAAGGCCAACTTCTAAGAAAACAATTATTTTTCAGTAGGAGTTAAAAACTCTATGACAGTTTCTACAGCAGAGCAGGGCTGCTGCATTGCTTTCTGCAAAGTACATGCTCTGTTACAGATGGCCACAAGGGTAGCACTCTTATGCTGCGGAAATTTTTTTTAATCCCTTAGTAAGGCCCCAGTGGGGACATACAACAAGTTTGTTACTGGGCAGAAGGGGATGTGTGACTCACAGCCTGAGGACTCCCTTCCCCCTTTAGGCCTGGCTTCAGTGCTCTGCTTGAGGAGTGAAATCTGCAGAGGGGTTTTGTGTTGGCTGGCGTTCAGGAAGGAATTTATTGCTTGTTTCTTAGAGACAGCTGAAGGAGGCCATGTGATTTAGACACTCTGACAGTCACTGTGAATTGCTTAATTTGTCCAGATTAGCACACCGCAGCTTCAGGCTGGGACAAGATATTTGCTATCCACTAAGGCTAATCCCCTTTCTGTTGAGTGTACTGTGTAATACTACCTCACAATGAGGCAGAACAAGGCGTTCTGTGCCACAGGCCTGCCAGCACGACAACGATGGTACATCTTCCAGGGTGGTGGGCTGTCTCCAGGAACTGCAGATTATCTCTAAGTGACAAGTAAAATTCAACATTTGCAAACAGGCTGCCTGCAGCACCTCCCATGCACAAGGATTCATGATGCCCCAAGCACACACCTCCTCCACCATGGCCAGAAAGGAGTCACTGCATCTGATAAGGAATGACGTGCAAGGTGTCTCAACACAACTGGAACAGCAGCTGGGTCAACACAGAAGGAGCTCAAGCCTTTTCTTTACTTTTTGGGGAACCGTGGCAGTGGAATAAGGGTGGAAGGTAACCTTTCATGGTGTTATGGCTAAGAAGGTCATTAAACTATCATGCTTTTTAAATTGGACACATTTGTGTGAGGAATTAGTGAACTGAATGAAATGGAAAGTTTCACCCATTTGGGACATTCCCATATCTTTTTCTACTACTCTTAAGGAACCACTGCTAAGTGGTATTACTGATAAAGCCACAAAACCTTGTCACCTTCATGCTAATACTGGCTTTATACAACTCTCTGCTGATTTCCTTGTTTGCCAGTACTGCAAAAAAAGTTTTGGTAAATTAGCTTTCAATTCAAAGATTCAGCCCTGCAATGCCTTTCACCTTGACGTGCTACCAAAGAGTGATACGAAACTGCCCCTGCAGGTCTTTACACACAGCAGCTAAACAGCTTTGTAAGAGACTGTATTTTTTTCCATACTCCAACAAAGACAGTATTTCCATTTATTTCAATGTTATGAAATGAAAAGGTGTTTGCTTAAATTCTTAAAGGCCCGAGATCATGAAACAGCAGAACAGATCAACACATCTGATCACACTAATTACTTGACTTTCTAATAAGCAGTTAGTGCAAACTGATTCTGTATTCAAACTTTTCAGTAATGATAATAAGAGGATGAATTGCTTCTGGCAGACCTCACCATGCCAGACTAAAACTGGGCATATCAGTCACAGAGTAAGTGAATCTCACCTCAGGAAAATGAAGGACTAGCAACCTGCTAACCACCAAATTACTTCTGTGCTTTTATCAACTTTTAAGAAGGGATGTTTTGTTTGTTTATTTAAGTTGCAATTTGGAAAAATCATTTATTAACCAAAACACTGCGACCTTTGTTTTATCACACATTCTTCTTCTGAGACTACACAGTAGCTCTTCATTCCCAATTTCTTTCTATTTCACCCACAAGAGGAATGTCAAACACAGTACAAATTTAATACTGTGCTCAGTTCCTGTGTAAGTATTTCCTGGTGCTGTATTTAAATGGTCACATTTATAAAGTAGAAACAAAAGGTAATAGTATTATAGGATAAAAGGATAATCTAGGTTGGAAAATACCTCAGGAGGTCATCTAGTCAAATTGCTACCCAAAGTAAGGTCAACAATCACTCATTAGTTTACACTGCCTAATTACTGAACTGCGTAAGCTAGGTGGCCAAAGCACATATGAACAACACTCAAAATATGATTTAGATTAACACTTGTCTTATTTCAGTGAGATGACAAAATTTAAGTAATACATGCTGAAATGGGAACAAAATGTGTGTGCACGTGTACAGCCCCTCTCTCCTTCTTACATATTAGAAATTCATCCCTAGCAGTCCCCTGATCTGGTGTTTCTAAAAAAACATCTTGCATCAGATAACAGACAGCATTATCCATATTTTCCTGGCATCAATAAGTTCACTTCAAACATATCTAGTGCCAGAAAACCAGACACATGTAATTAACAGAGGAGTATGTTCAATTTCACATGCCATGGACCAAATCTAGGCTCATAATGCATTTGCCTAAAAACCACCAAAAACAAGCATCAAAAAGCAGTCCCATCTTCATGCTGCCTTCTGTTTCTTTAACTAGGTGTCAGAGTTCCTGTTACAAGGGGGGAACTGTGGTTTCTAAGGATTTCACAAAACATAATGCCTATGCATGCATAGGAACATGGCGCTCACTATTTTTGGAGGGGGAATAGTTTTTAATCTTGCCAGTTTCATATAAGCATTGCCACTAGTATCTGCTCATATATATAAAAAAAATTGCCTTCAGAAAACTTTGACAAGCATAGGACTTTTAAAATGGTAAAAACAGGCATGTAAGTATGCAACTACGGCTATTGAACTTGAGACCCTCCCATCTAAAGTTGTTTCATAGTTCCCACTAATTATATATTTTCTTAAGTTTTCAGCCTTCTGTGAAGTTCTAAAAAGTCAAACCAAGACCCTCACTTCACTTGCCACAATGCAACTCCAGAAAAACAGTAACTGCAAGATACACAGCAGGTCAGCAGAAAGTAACTATGCCTTCTCTTTTGGACAGAACCTACATCATCCTGGTTAAAAATCAATTTGCTCAGTGAACCATTTTCCTCTTTTCACCCTGAATCTGCTATGTTAACATGAAACCTATTATTAAACCAACTGATTCATAGGAAACTGATTTGTAACCATAAAAATTAATAAATGAGAATCAAACCTGTATTTGTAAAAGGACCCTGGCACTAAGTCTTTCAGAAAACTGTTTTCCTCTGAAATCCACAATGCAGCATTTAAACAAGGTCAAACTCCCTCTGTTACAGAATGGGGGAAATGAAGATACGCAAAATGTGAAAACTGGCAGTAGTACTTTACCTCATGGTTAGCGAGGAAACACAATTAGTCCCCAAAACAGTTGTTGCAATTTTAAGACATGCCAGCTAAAACTAAAACCCCACGTAACTTTTTGATCATTGAAAGAAATAGAGGAAAAAAAAATTGTTTTTCTCCCCCTTATAGTTGTACAGTTATGCAGTTGTATAGTTGTGTAGTTATTCCTGACAACAGTAACAGGACAAGTGACTTAACTCACAGAAGTATATCATATACATAAAGTACAGGCTTTCAAGTGTTCTTTTTTTTCATCACACTACTTACACAAACTCACTGCATGGCTCCTTTGAATAAAATGTATTTTCATTTACTTCCAGCAGAAAAAGTCTTAGAGGTAATTGTTTTTCTTTTAAAGACATATTTTAAATTCAAACCCATCTCTTACCATAACTTCAGGAATCACCACAGCATTCAGAGGCTTGTCATTGACAATTGTATCTTTAACTAGCATATATATTCTTTCAGCTTCAGAAAAGCATGAAATTTCGAGTACAACAGCACCTGCAAAGAGGCATCAGAAGTATTTTTTATATTTTCTATTATTAGGAAATCAGTATCATCATATCACAATGAAAGTTTACTCAGGACATTATTCAGTAAAAGTTACTCTGTAACACTTGCAGTTGTTGGTTACCAGTGAATTGGGCTGGTTTGGTTTTTTTTTAAGCCTTCCTTCATACCCCCAAACACACCACAGATTTTTGTGAAGGACAAGAACTGCAGCACGGAACTGATGCATATTTAAAGACTTCCTTTAGGCTTGAGAAGTATGGCCTATTTCCATACTCTTCATCATAACTAACAGGTTGTTCTCATCATGTAAAAGTGACAAAGGTATTAGGTTTCATTTTGTATCTCATTATTAAATATCCAGTAGTCCCATTCATTGACTATCTCAGTAACAATTATTACAAGCAAAGATTTGGTTTGAGAATGTATTTAAGATCTTTATGTTGGCTTAGGTCCTCTATGGGGAAGTTGGATGAGAAGGGAAGACAAAAAGGAAAAATAAAAGAAAATAAAATACTGACAAGTTAGTTTAAAGTAAGATAATTAGTGAAAAGGAAAACGGGGCAGGACAACATCAAAGTGCGTAACAGATAGCATATGAGACGTAAGCTGGTAACACAACCAAGAAAAACCTGAGCGTCAGGAAGTTATCAGAAACATCAAAATACTCAGAAAGTGAAAAAACTCAAAGAACAATAAGAATCACATAGAAGCAGAAACATCTAAAAACCACATGCAGGTAAGCTTGGTTAAATGAAGCTGTGACATGACAAAAGTATCACAAAAACAACTATTCTCCATTGACAAATATGAAAAGAAGGCACATCTGAAAGCTTTATAGTTTTCCTTACAAAAAATATTAACTAGCCATGTGGAGACAGCAAATACACAAAGGAAGCACCCATCAGTGTTCAGAACCACGCAACAGAAAGATTCATTTAGCGGTAACATGAAAGTTAAGCCTGCCAAAGGACGTGAAACATCTCGGATATGGACATCTTAACGTACAAAAGAAATTCCACACTTTTAAGTTTTACCAAACGCAGATCTCCACCTGACCACTGCACTACAGCTGCACAGAGCCACTGCTGCTCCAGTTCTCAGAAGCCTCACAGCTTCTCTGACCTTGCTGAAACAAAATTTGCACAGCAAAAGCAAAGCAACAGCTCAAAGGATGAATGAAGAGATGAGTGTACTGATTTTCTTCAGAATTCCAGCCACTGAACCCCTGCTTGACAATGTGCTAGGAAATGGTGACTGTGAAACAATCCCATCAAGTTCAAAAGCAGTACCAAATTTTAGTATTTTAGAAGTCAAAATAAAGAGAGAGCACTTGAAGGGTTTTTAACAGTTCAGTGGTGTTAGACTATTCAGTTGAAGTGCAACTTTAAAATTCATTTATATGATGAATTATTACCAACCACTTTCTGGTACACAAGACATGAAGCCAACCTTTTACGTTTTTTTTAAGGTAACTCTAATCCACTGCTTTTCACAAATACAGTGTGTTACCTTTTATCTGAAGGACCTTTCACTTATGCAGGAAGACTAACATACTCTGAGCTTAGACCCTCTAGTATTAGGCTGCAGTTTTGAAAATAGACATTTGCAAGACTAAAAATCTTAATGCTTACCTTGTGCTTGATAAACATGACTCACAGATACTACATTTGCTGCAAAGGGTAAAAATATAAACACATAAAACCTTGGGTACATTTAGAGTAAATATTTAAAATATTTTTGAAGTTACATAAATATAATATAAATAAATATTAAAAGTTATACAAATACAGGAAGAACCTCCAGCTAACACTTTCCCTCCCCTAAGTTTACTCTACAAGTTAGAAAAGCTAAACTGATTTTCATAAAAGGTGACTATGAATTCTTTCTGGCATTTAAAGTTTAATTCCTCTTGAAGTTACATAAAAGATTGGGAAAAATGCTTCGTTTCCTGAAACAAAAAGCATGACGTGTTCCTGACACTGTTTATAGAATATGTTGGTTGAAAGAGTATTATGAAAAATCAATTATACTTGTTTGAAAAAGAAAAATAAATTCTTTTCACTGACTGCTTGTCTGTATGTGTGTGCATGCACTGCTCATACTTCTCCGTGACCAGACACAGAGCTCATAAACAACATGGAGGACAGCCCATGCAAAAAAATGTCAGAGGCGAGGAACATTCATGCACAGGGAATTAAACTGCACTGCTGTCATTTGAATGGTGTAAGGTAGGTACAGTTCACTCCTAAAAAGTGATGCTTTTTCACTAAAAAAATAGTATGGTCACATATAACTCATGTAATATAATAATAATTCTGTGAATAATGAGCTGTCACATCTCTCATGCAACCATGAACATATTAAAATTAGTAAAAAAGCTCCCTGCAAGAATACAAGGCAGACTGATTTTTCAAATAAGGTCAGAAAATGTTAAGCAAAAAAAAATAAATAAAAAGGAGCAGTATATGCTACTACATTTTATTCTAAGTGAATATATCTCAAAATGCACCTGTTTACTTACATTTGATAGCTAATTCATCTTTGAGAATATTTGTGTATTCTTCAGGGGAAAGCTGAGGTGGAAGGCCACCAACAAATAAATTTACTCGTACAATGGATTTACTGTTTTCCACAATGTAAAATCTTGTTTGATTCATCTGACGTATTGAAGTCTACCAAAATAAAGAAAAATAAATGACATGACATTTGGCAAAAAGATATCGTGAAACCAAATCCCAAATAGTTCTGAACTTAGCAATCAAGTCCTCTATGGCTAGACAATATCACAAACAGAAACAAACTTCAGTCCAAGCAGTTAGCTTCTCTACAGATGAGCCAGCTGGCGGGGTAACTGATTGCTTACTTTTTCTGTAAGAAAGGGGACTCCCTAATTGCTATAAAAAAGGATCATGTTTCTTTTTCAGATTTACCTTTCTTATGTCCTTGAGTCTGTTAAGAATCAGTTCCTGATTGTCCAAGACCATGCGCTGAACTAAACACAGCAAGAACATTAATCAGTCATGTTTGAAAGCACTGTAAGTTATTACCAGGCTCAATTTAACAAAAACAATACAAAAAAAATTTAGGGAAAATTCACAACTCTATGTACAACCAACATTATATAAAGGACCATGTAGTTCTGAACTACTCATTCAACAGAAAAACCACTTAGGTGCTTTGAACAGTCTGATGTTGTCCACAGTTCTTAAACACCACTCTCCTTCAGAAAAAGGGAGAAACAGCTTGAAGCCATTCAACAGGCAAGCAGTACTTTGGTAACAAGCTAAGTGTTTCACAGAAGACTTTAAAATTACATTCCTTGACAACTACAGTAATAACCAACTTCTGTATTTGATTAAAATATTAAAACAATTGTAACGAGTTCCAGCTAAAGTGAGGTTGTAAATGATGCTTTGAAACAGAGCAGAAGAAATCAACCAAGGTAAGACATTCACAAGGCTACAATAACCTTCTAAAACAACTTACTGATAATGCTCACAAACCAAGCAAAGTATCAGGCCAGTATTCAAACTACAAAGGTATTTACTCAGGTGTGGCCAGGGCACAATCAGAAGTACTTCAGTGGCTTTATTTATCTCTCCATGCAAGCTTACAAATAATGAAGCACAAAGGGATGTGAACTTGGAGAACACCAGCTCAGCTCCTGCAGGATCACAAACCTCTTGAGCAACGCTAGGACTGTGTATTTCTGTACTTCATAACGCAGTTGGACTGCAGTTGGACTCTCTCAGGACTCAAATTTGCTCTTGTTTGGGGGCAGGGGGAAAGAGGAGAGAAGGGAGCTACTTGAATGTTACAATTAATCTTTGCTAAATAACTGCAGTTAAGAAAATTATGTCAGTTAAAGGCAGCTCCCCAAAACAAGGCTCTTTGCCAAAGTGTCAATACCCACCAGAAACCACTAATAAATCTTTATGTGGTGATGAAGAAAGAGAAGGGAACCATATTCCCACAGGACACACAAGACTGAAAAAACAAACATCACTTCTGATTGAGTATTTCAACACGATGGTGAAGTTTCACTTGTAAAGGCATTTATTGTAAAAAAATTAACTGTGACTGTGTTAAAAGGAAAAAAAAAAAGCTAGAAGATCAGTTACAGATGTGCCTTTGGCCAATGCTCCTGCACTTACCTTGCTTACTGCCCATAAGCACTTCCACCAATTTGAAATTCTGGAGGCACTCCGTCTGCCAAAAGATGCAACATGTAAATGTAGTTTCTGAATTAAATATAATTTTGCCAGATGTTTACATTAACATTATGTTACACACTGCACACACAGAGCATGGAAAATTAAACATTTTTAAATCAACCACGATATTCTTCCCCTAACCCATTCCGCCCAAGGCAGGGATAATCCTCATTTTACACATTCAGCCTCCCACGTATGGCTTCAGGCTCCCATGCCCTTAACTACATCGGCATCCTTGCAGCCCCATGGTGAAGGGGCACCTCTAAAGCACAGTTAACTCTATCCCCCTTCAGTGACCAGCAGCTCAATGAGGTTATTTCCAGAGTGTCCTTCGAGAGAAAGCATGCAGGACTGGGAATAAACCTGCTCTTTGAGAAGATGGCCCAGGAACCAGGCTTGGCAAAAGCAGGCTGACTGGTCCCCATCTCCTGGGGCGCTCCACCAGCACTGATGGAACGAAACCCTCTTCACATGTGCCACAGTCCCTTCTCCAAACGATACTGCCAGGGACCACTAAAGTCCCTCGCAGCTGGATGAGAAAAGCCAAGAGTTGAACTATTTACTAGGATTACTGCAACCCTGGAAACATGTGACATTCAGGATTGAGGAAGTCTCTTAATTTTTGGCCTTGACACTCAGAGGACAAATGATCTTGCTTAACAGCCCTGTTCATGACATGTAAAAAAGCCCCAGTTGCCTACAATTGCTTTAATTGAAATTTGGTAAGAGCAACTTGGAGAGGATCTTCAGCACAGGCAGATTCAGATTCAGGATATTAAAAAGAGATTTCCTGTATGTGCATCTTGATACAGAAAAAGGAGAAAACCCTTTACAAAACTATCAATATCAGAGAAATTGAGCCATGGAACGAAGTCTCTTACAACCTAGAACTAGTGTCGTGGTTTCAGTTTCAGCTCAGCCGGTAACAAAGCACCACGAAGCCGCTCACTCACTCCCCACCCCCGCCCCTGACCACGTTGGGATGAGGAGAAAATACAAAGGCAGGCTCGTGGGTCGAGACAAGGACTGGGAGGGATCACTCCCCACTTATGGTCACGGGCAAAAGACAGGCTCAACTTGGGGAAGAAACTAAATCCATTTCATTTACTACAAATCAAATCAAAAACAAGGATATCAGGAAGGAAACCCAAACATCAGAACATCTCCCCCCCCACCCCTTCCGCCTTCCCAGCTCAGCTCCATTCCCGGTTCTTTCTCCCTCCTCCCCCCGGCGGCACAGGGGAACAGGGGATGGGGGTTGAGTCAGCTCGCCACACCTGGTCTCTGCCGCTCCTTTCCTCAGGGGGAAGATTCCTCACTCGTCCCCTGCTCCACCGTGGGGTCCCTCCCACGGGAGACAGTCCTTCACCAACTTCTCCAACGTGGTTCCTTTCCGCAGGCTGCGGTTCCTCACAAACTTCCCTGGCGCGGGTCCTTTCCGCGGGCTGCTCTCCAGTCACACACTGCTCCAGCGCGGTTTTTACCATGGAGTTATGGCCATCTTCGGGAGCCTCTGTTCCTCCATGGGCTGCAGGGGGACAGCCTGCCGTCTCACCACGGGCTGCAGAGCCATCAACCTCCTCAGGCACCCCTCCTCCCCCTCCTTCTTCACTGACCTCAGTATCGGCAGAGGTGTTCCTCTCATGTTCCCACCCCCGCACTGCCGGTTCCCCTTCTTAAATCTGTTCTTCCAGAGGCGCTCTCACCGTCACTGATGGGGTCAGCCTGGGCCAGAGGTGGGTCCGACTTTTTGGAGCCGTGGGAGCTTCTAGCAGCTTCTTACAGGAGCCACCTCTGCAGCCCCCTCCCCCACTACCAAAGAAAACTGCGCCACGCAAACCCATAACAACTACCTTCCCAAATACAGAAATGTGAAGATCTTTCCCAGAGTACCAAACTATCCTGTTTGACAGTTGCTTTTTTTCAGATGAGACAAGAGTTCAGACAAGACTTTCCAAATTTTGTTAAAAGGTCCACAGCACTTGAGAAAAAGGACTGAAATAAAATCCTAGAACCATCCTATCGTGCAAAATGAGCTGCATACACTACATAGCTGTGTACACCTAGACAGAGGTCTACAATTATCACCTACTGCAGATAGCTAGCCACATGCATGTTCCTATGTACCCTGTAAATAACCACAAAAGGCAGTGGTCACCCTCTGTGAGCATGGTTGTTCCCTGGAGCACTGGAAGCATGCTGATCTGCTGGTATGCTCACAAGCCCCAACTACTGAATGAAATACACACACTATAGCTTCATGCCTCCGCATCTGTGTGTCTGATTGAGACTGCCAGTGCCTTGGCACACTTGCAAACTCTAATGCGATTCCTAAAAGTCATGCTATCTTGGCACCAACTGCAAGAAAGACAGGCAGACTGAAAAGCAATCATCTTCCAAGGAAAGTATGTGCATCTACAAAGTTACAAGATGTAGCTAATAATTTCTAATGAGGTGACAAGGAATGCAGATGGTAAAGAACGTGGGTGCCATTCAGCCTTGAGTCCTTCCTTTTAGTCCTTGAGGACTACAGAGATGCTGTTTGCCACTGTAAAGAGAAAATTGTTGTGGCCAAAGCTCAACTAGAGTTCATGCTGGAGGACTGTGAAGGACAACAAAAAGGGCTCTTTAAAATATGTTAACAGCAAAAGAAGGATCAGGTCCATTACTTGATGAGGTCAGACACCTCACAAATAGGGACATAGACAAAGCAGAGATGTTTAATGCTGCCTTTGCCTCCGTCTTCAACACCAACGACGGGCCCTGGGACCCCCGGAGCCCTGTGTTGGAAGACTGTGACTGGGGGAATGATAAACTCCCAGCCAACTCTGAACTTGACAGTGAACTTGTTTGAGACTTGCTGCTCTGGCTGGATGCACATAAGTCTATTGGGCCTGATGGGATTCATTTCATGGTAGTGAAAGAGCTGACTGATGTCATCATGGGGCTTCTCTCCATTATTTTTCAATGGTCTTGGGAGTCTGTAGAGGTCCCAGTTGACTGGAAGCTGGCAAATGTTGTCTCAGTTTTCAAGAAGGGTAAGATGGAAGACCCTAGTAATTACAGGACTGTCAGTCCCACTTCATTGCCTGGTAAAATTATGGAGAAGGTTACTCTGGAAGTTATTGAACTCTTGAGAGACAACACAGTCATTTGTCATACCCAGCATTGGTTCAGGAGGGGAAAGTCCTGCTTAACTAACAATTTTGTCTTATGACAACCTCACCCATCTAGCTGACCAAGGGAAGCCAGTGGATGTGGTGGGTTTGGGTTTTAGCAAAGCTTTTGATACTGTCTCTCACAGTATCCTTCTGGATAAACTGTCCAGTACACAGCTAGCCAAGTCCATAACACATCGGGTGAGCAATTGGCTGATGGGTTGGGCTCAAAGGGTTATAGTAAATGGGGTTACATCACGCTGGCGGCCAGTCACCAGTGGGGTTCCCCAGGGCTTGATTTTAGGGCCCATACTCTTTAATGTTTTTATAAATGATCTGGACACAGGAATTGAACGCACATTAAGTAAGTTTGCTGATGATACTAAACTAGGAGGAGCTGTGGACTCCCTTGAGGGTAGAGAGGCCTTACAGATTGATCTGGGTAGGCTGGAGAGCTGGGCAATCACCAGTCATATGAAATTTAACAAGAGCAAGTGCCAGATTCTCCACCTGGGATGGGGTAATCCTGGTTATACATACAAACTGGGGAACAAGAGGCTGGAGAGCAGTCCTGCAGAAAGAGATCGGGGCATTTCAGTTGACGGCAAGTTGAATATGAATTAATAGTGTGTCCGGGCAGCCAAAAGGGCCAAGTGTGTCTTGGAGTGCATCAAGTACAGCATAGCTAGCCAGTCAAGGGAGGTGATTGTCCCACTCTGCACTGCACTGGGTTGGCCCCACGTTGAGTCCTGTGTGCAGTTTTGGGCACCTCCATATAAGGAGGACATCAAAGTATTAAAGCATGCCCAGAGGAGAGTAACCAAGATGGTGAAAGGTCTTGAGGGCAACACTTACAAGGAGCTGCTGAGTCACTTGGTTTGTTCAGCTTGGAGAAGAGAAGGCTGAGGGGTGACCTCATTGCAACTTCCTCAAGCGGGTCAGTGGAAGGGGAGGTGCTGATCTCCTCTCTCTGGTGACCAGTGATAGGACACAAGGAAAGGGAATGAAGCTGCATCAGGGGAAGTTCATTAGCAAAAGGTTCTTCACTGAGAGGATGGTTGGTCACTGGAACAGGTTCTCTGCAGAAGTGGTCACAGCACCAAGCCTGTCAGTTCAAGGAACATCTGGATGATGCTCTTGGTCATATGGTTTAGTTTTAGGTAGTCCTGCAAGGAGCAGGGAGTTGAACTTGATGATCCTTATGGGTCCCTTCCAACTTGAGATGTTCTACGATTCTATGGTTTCCTTTGCAGAGCAGCACAAAGAAGTAGGAGACAAGCATGATCATCCTAACGGTGATTGCCAGTTTCCCAACAAAGTAAGATTAGCAGTGTGGTCACATGCAAGTGTATTTTAAATATCTGAAGACATAAGCAACCAGAAAAAATATACTGCACACCAAGAATCATTGTGTTCGTACAAGTAAATCTGCTGGACCCAGAAAGACTAATGGTAACTTCCAGTACATAGCAACCAGGTCTACCATCAAGACTGCAGAAAGTTTTGAGCATCATACCAGACACGAGAGAATCTACCAAACATTAACAACATTTGCATTAACTGTGAAAGGACTGATTATAATTTTTCTAACAGAAAAACACACACGCCCTACTTCAGAGTCACTTAGGTAGTATATGGACAAGCTTATGACCTTTCATTTACCTGCCTTCCAAGTAATGGAAGCACTTCTTTGATCACAGTCTGCGTAGTACTATCCTTATTTACTCGTAGAGAAACATATGCCATTCCCACCCTAAAGACAAAAGAAATACTTATTTTAGGACAATTATTTGACCTATCCTGGGTGTACCTTTTTTACCCAAGTGGCAAATTTTCTATAGGGGTAGGCAGAAATTTGTATTAGTTGAACAAAGTTGTTCACTGAGGCTCATGGCACATGTAGTATTAGCCTCACAGACAAGCAAAGGCTTTCAACTCAAGGAACTGGTCACTACAATTGCAGCACTGCAAATTAGTTTCTTCCTATACACAGAATTACCTGCAAGTCTTTCATAAAAATTGGCAATGTAGTTGCTTTAGCGCCATGGTTAAACCCCAGCCAGCAACTAAGCGCCACACAGCCGCTCACTCACTTCCCCCCCC
>VYZV01011959.1:15883-36835 GCA_013401275.1 Pandion haliaetus | reverse complement strand
GGTCTGACATTTTGGCGCCAGGGGACCTTCTAGTAGCTTCTTAAAGGGGCCGCCTCTGCAGCCCCCCTCCCCTGCCACCAAGGAAAACTGCGCCACACAAACCCATAACAAACCCCAAGTCTCCCAGCCTTTCCCCATAGGAGAGCTGTTCCACCCCTCTGATCATTTTCATGGTCCTCCTCTGGACCTGCTCCAACAGGTCCATGTCTTGTACTAGGGACCCCATAGCTGGACGCAGTACTCCAGGTGGGGTCTCACCAGAGCAGAGCAAAAGGGCAGAATCACCTCCCTCAACCTGCTGGCCACCTTTCTTTTGATGCAGCCCAGGATATGGTTGGCTTTCTGGGCTGCAAGTGCACACTGCCAGCTCATGTCCAATTTTTCATCCAGCAGTACCCCCAAATTCTTCTCCTCAGGGCTGCTCTCAATCCCTTCATCCCCCAGCCTGTATTGATACTGGGGATTATCCTGACCCAAGTGCAGGACCTTGCACTTGGCCTTGTTGAACTTCATGAGGTTTGCATGGGCCCACTCCGTAATCCTGTCAAGGTCCCTCTGGATGGCATCCCTTCCATCTAATGAACTTACTGAGGGTTCACTTAATCCCACTATCTGTCACTGGTTAAGATAATAAATAGCACTGGTCCCAGTATGGACTCTTGAGGGACACCACTTGTTACTGGTTTCCACTTGGACATTGATGGAAAGCATAAAGGGTTTAAGCAACAGGCAAAAGAACTAAAATCCTAAATTGAAGAAGCAAAAACTACTGCCTTTCTAAATGGTATCTACAACATGACAGATCTTTGGGCTTCTGGATTTGCAAGTTTACTTCTGGCTCCTGTCAAGAAGAATGAACTTTGGAAGCACTGCTCTGATTTCTTCTTTCCCGTATGACTACTCCTCAAGTACTCTTCTGAGAGTAGTTAGCTGAAACCTCTTACATCTGTTTAAGAAAAATAATCACACAATTTCCACATGCAATGTACACTCTTTACAGCAATGGAGAGTTAATTATTCTACTGCAGAAGCGAGCTTGGGTTATATGAAATGATACATCAGGACTTTTCAGGTTGTTTGGTTTTTATTTTTAATATGAAAAGCAGTATTACCAGGTGGATTTGGCTTTTCAGTTTTCCAAATATTAACTTAGTGGTTGTGTCTGTTGTCAATCTTTTTTTTAGTCACAATATAAGGAACATTTAACTACCACCAACTCTCAGTTCTGAAGTATCTTTGAAACTCTATTGCCATTGCATTGAGACTATAGCTCACGTCACAAAGTGATCCATGTAATCCTTTAAACCCTGCTGGATTAGTATCAGAAAAAGTAAAATCCTTTTAGAAACAGATTTCTGTCAGTGAACTCCATGGTGACTTTAGCATAGACAAATTTTAACCAAAAGACATACTGTGCCCTGGGTGACCTTCTTTAGGGCTAACACAACTTGAAAAAACACAGCAAACACTGGTTACTGACAGCACAGCCAATGTTCTGAGTATGAACTTTCATAACATTATCAAAATCTCTACTGTTTTCTCTAGCAATCCAGAGAGTAGACAACCATCTGAGAATAAAAACATTCAACGAAGTTTTAGAACTTGTTTTCATTCAAACTGCCTTTGTAGTCTGCTCTTGTTAAGATACTAGCTGGCCTGCGAGAATCCCTAGCAATTTTAACTGGAGATTTTTTTATGAGCTCTCCACTTCTTAAGACCAGCCAAAGGTTGCAAAAAGTTGGGTTGGCTCTTAAAATAAACTGATTTGCAAGGAGGAGTTTAGATCTACAGACCAGTAGTAATGTCCTAAGCTCAAGTACATTCCTCAGCTAAATACATAGTATGCTCAGTCCTGCTTTCCCTAAGGTAATCTGGTTATCTGTCACACAAAACAAGCTCCATTTGTCAGTGAAAAATCATATTCAGCTTTGTCACTGTCCTACCTCACAGGGGTCACTTTTACCACAACCTGATGAAAGATGGCTATCTTGGACATGAGCTTCTGGGGACACATTAACAAAAGAAGAAACAGCTACTTATATGACTAGAACTAGTCATCCAGAAAAACACTTCCCAACTAATTCAAGTGTACATACACAACATGGAAGTTAAGGAGTGTCTTATGCCAGTCTGATTTGTTTAACCAGCCTTGGGAGGAAGCTCAACTATAATCACTTTTAAAGTTAGATAAAGCTTCTTCTCCCTCCTCTTCCAATTTTTGAACATTAGAAAATGATCCAATTATAGAAGTGAAGTCTACATACCACTACTTAGTATATAAAAAAAAATCTTGCTAATATGCAACAGATGCACATAACAAGTTTTGATTTTTAAAGGAGTTATTGCCTGTTTTATAATATTGACACTTCACTGCGGAATGTGTTTTATCTTTTCTTATTGGATCAGACTACAGAGTATCAGAACTTTCTCCTGAAAAAACACATTACTTTTTTTCTTATCATGGGATACTGAATTGAAAAAAAACCCTGTTCTTCATCCTTACACTTTTCAAGAGGAAAACAACTACAAAAAGGTCAACTCCAGGCATAATTTACCAAACTATGAAATTTGATTTTGGAGGCTAAGATACCAACTTTTCCTGGGAAAAGGACAAACAGCATTTGATGAGTCCAAAGTTCATGCCCTTTGACTTCCACATCCCCATAGACAGGACATAGCTTCTGAAAAGACTTAGGTGCAGCTTGTGGCAGAGAGGAAAATGATGTAGTCCTGAATGTTTTTGCCACTGAGGAAAGCTAGAGGCCTACACCAAACATATTGGTGGAATTTATTCTTAAAAGACTAAATTCTAGTAACACAGCTTACCAGGAACCATTCTTCCCAGCAAAACTTGTGCTATCCATATGCTTTCTGCTCTCCTCTAGTCACTGCTACTTCAAATTACAACAGTGTGGACTGGCAAATTTTGCTTTATTTCATATTACCATTCACAACCTACAAGGCAGCAATAAAGCAGGTAAGAATTGTGTATTTTTTCTTTTATTGGTCTTGAAGAGAGTCTTTCAGAATCCCAGGTTTTTCCCTTCTCCCGCTATTCCTCTTCCACAGGAGCCATTTACAAGTATGTCACCTCCCTGAACTTGTTTTCAGAAGCAGCTCAAATCCCCCTAGTTCTAAGATAGTTTTGAAGCACAAAGCTGTGTTAATAGCGATCCTCCCATACTGGTAGCCACCTCTTCACCCTTCTCCTCCAGGGTGGTTTTTAGAACTTCTCCAAGCATCTGCCATATGTATCACCACTTGATCTGGTTTCACTTGCTTCTCTGTCTAGCTTTAGGACTCCAAATCCATTTAAATCATGTTTCAGAGGAACATGTGACACGCTTAGTTATCTGTAAGCGGTTTTAGCAGAGTATAATGACCCTTTTTATGATGGCTGAATATTTTACTAAGTATCTTTAGAGGAAAAATCCCTCAAATCCACACATGCTGTTGTTGCTCCTTCCTCAAAAGAGTTTGTTCGTGCTTGCAGAACTACAGTGAAGGTCTCCTCCACACCGTTAGCAGGTTTGGGACAAGACATAAGCAAGCACTAAGCTTAAGCACTAAACAAAAATGTTTTATCTCCCTTACTTGGCAGGTGAACAGCTACCTGAGCAGAGCACTGCCGGGTAAAAGAGGGGCCATGGAAGGACATGCTGTGAAAAGAATGTTCGCTGACATCACCACAGCCTCCATTTCTCTCCTCAGACAGATTCCTCTAAAACCTCCTTCAGAGAGGATTTTCTCTTGACAGCTGCATTTTGATCTGTGGAACATGGGCACATGCCAAAGCAGACAGTTCACACGCAGCCAGTGAGTGCTGAGACACACTCACGGGGCAGAGACGCTTCCAGGTCAGGGCCATGCCCTTCGCTGTTCTTGCATCCCTGTCTGACAAATGAGTTGCACATACATGGCCAGAAAGTCTGTTGAGCCCTCAATACATCTCCTGAAATATGTCTTGCACTCATTTCCAGTGGGCTGCTATGGAGAAACTGTACCCAAGCATCAAGACTAGCAGGACATTAAAGCAAAGAGAATGCATAATCACAGAAACAAGCCAAAAAGCATGGATCTCCATGTCATTCTTAAGTATCTACAGTTAAATTTTTAATCTGATAAGCATTGTCATAAGGACCCCTAAGGCAGGGAATAAATTAAAACAAGCTAATAACATTTGTGAATAACTCTCCATAGCCTTCTGGCAATGATGCTACAGAACTACAGCAAGATTTTTTCAATCTTTGCTCTTGAAGAGATTTTCCATAAAACCTCTCTACATTTTCAGAAAGTAGTTAAGAAGAGGTGCTTGCCTTCCCTGAAATAGACATCCAGAGCAGACAACATTTTGACTACCAACTTGTATGAGACATAAAGGATGAGGGGAGAAAGGATTCAGGGAACAAGAGAGGGACAGACAGACCAAAGGGGCAGCAACACTGGGGAGTAAATGTTGTGCTTAGGGAAGAAGGGGAACTGGGAGAGACAAGATTGGGAAGAGCACAAAACACAACTTGGTGAGAAGTGAGAGTGACAGTGGGCAATATCAAGCATCAGGAAAGGCAGATGAAGGGTGCTGAGGGAAGGAGAGGAAAGGAAGATATGCACAATGGGGAAAGTGGAGGAAAAGAAAAGTAACGTGATTTTTCAGAACACTCATTTTTCTTTTCCCAGCAGTAACAAGCAATTCAGCCAAGAAAAGGAAATATACAACCTCTTCCAGCACTTAAGCCACTAGTTCATTCAAGACAGTTGAGCATAATACTCTTTTTCAAAGTATCTTCAAATGCAGGTGAAGCAAACTGTCTTGGGGAAAAAACATTTTCAGCATGACACCAGGTACAGCAATTCAACCTGTAAATGAGTATCTCCTGAAGTACCACTGAACCGAAGCTTTTGTGAGGAAAGAACCTGAGGACATGGAGAAGCAACATCCCTCATCCACTACCTGTGATGGATAAGCTTTAAAATAAATAAAAGCTTCCTAGGCCTCACTATATAGTAGCCAAGTACCCTCAGCTTTTATTGATTCCCGGCAAGCAATTAGGGCAGAATCTAATGTCTTTTCACCTTCCCAGATCCCTGCAGATTGACACACAAGTAAGAGCTCTTAATAACATATTTTTGATTTCCAGAATTAATGAGATAGCTCCTCTGGGATTCATTTGTTGCATATATACAGCAAACCAACTTTCCCCCCTGCCCGCCTCCACTAGGTCTTCATTTTACCATGAAACAATAGGAATGATTTTCAGAAGTTTGCCTTTGATTTCTCAGGGTTGACAGATTACATCTATGGTTGCATCTTAGCTATGATCAATGAATTCTGTCTCCAGCAAAACAATAATAATCTGAGCTGGTTGAAACTTAGTTCAACACTGCATCTCAGAAAGGACCACACACCCCTGAGAGGCACCTGTAAGGAGCGATTTTAATCCCCTTCTTTACCTCCACCCACAGCTATCGGAGGTCTATCAATACAGAGCAGTTTTATCATTCCCAGAATGACCAAGAATTATTTTAGTATGAAAATGGACTTTGGGGCTAAACTCCTTCCCCAGGCAATACAACTAACTACACTAATGACAGTATCCACATGATGTTTATCCTACTATCCCTGTAACATTCAGTTCTCCTCCGAGACTGTGTAGACAAGTCCTTAGAAGCTGTCTCATATTCTCAGGCAACAAGGATTTATAGTCCTTTTCCAAACCTGCCCTGCAAGTATGTTAAATCTATCATGTCAGAAAGTGTAGGGTTGTTTTATGGCGATTTTATGCTTCTGGCTTCACTATCTGGCTAAGTGGTTGACTTAACATATTTAAGCTCCCAAAATTAAGACTTAAGTCTTCTAACTTTACACTTCACTCAACAAGCCTACTATAATACCAAAGCAACAAAAGGGAATGCAGACCACTAATTCAAATTTTCTTCCAGTATTAATCTAGAGACTTTGCATCCTTTCTTACTGGCTTCTTTCCTACAGAAAAGCATGTCTTTACAAGTCAATATTATTCTTTTTGTTCTGTTTTGTTTTCATTGTTTTTAAAAATATGCATCTGTAAAATGTGGAGAGCTGGTATTAAGAAAAGCTACAATATTCTGGAATATAATTCAGTTCAGAAACTCCTGAGGGAGAGCATGGTAACATGCCAAAACATGTGGCAGATCTACTGAGTCAACACACAGAAGCTAATGAGCAGCTCACTCTTGACCCGTACTACACAAATGGCATTATCTAGACACGGGTGGAAGAGGTCCAGCACGCTACAACCATGTCTCTGTCACATTTCATTTGATAGGTTATGATTCCCCACAGACAAAGAGGCACAGAAGCACAATGGCTGGCTGGTGAACTCCAATAACTTTGTCAGAGAAGTTATCAGAGAAACCATGCCCTGCCCTGACACTGGGGCATCAGCCCCGGGGGCTGGGGATGGCACCCACCAGGTGAGTCTGCAGGAGAAGCTCTGTGGGTCACCATACCAACTGAGGGGATCGCTCAGGTTGTGGGACTCTATGAGAGGCATGGGAAGAGTATTCTGGGATTGTATAAGCATTGTTAGGGGATGTTTAGGGGAGGAATCAAAGGCAGGGGAAGGGAGGGATCAAAGTGGTTTGAGGAGGAACAAGTATGGGAAAATGGAGGGATAAGGAGATAGAAGAAGCTGGTCACATGTAAAGAGGTTGCTGGGTGGTGTGCCTGCCTGGCCGTGCCCTGCACCTGATCAGCATAGTCTGCCCTGTCTTCTCATTAAAAACCATTTGTAACTCTTTTTGTGGGTGTGGTTTCCACTCTTCTGCATGCATGTGTGCATATGGGCTCCTGAGTGCAGCAACTGAAGCAGGACTGCAGGTCACTGTGACCCATGTGTCCGTGGTGCCAGTAGCCAGAGTGACAGCTGTTGTATAAGCACCAGCAAACGTCAGGCTGGACTCACTGGCATGCAAGGTAAGTTGCCCAGGAGCCACATGCGCATGCGTCTCTGAGTGAGGCACCTGGCGGAGGTGACTGCTGCAGGGACCAAGGAGGCCCAGGATGACTGCTAGAGAGGCTATGGGGGCTGTGGGTCCACCAAGAGCTTAGGTGGGGATGGGGTCTGTGTGCTTATATGTATGCACACATACATGCATGCATGTATACATATACATGTATATGTATCAGAATACATATATGTATCAACAGACCTTCATCTGCTCAGCCATGGACGGGACAGGATACTGCAGCAGCTTTACCTCTAGTGGAGTACCACACTTGAAGACCCCAACATCATTAAACTAAAGCTTTCAAACATTTAATCTTTTCTTTTGGTGAATGCTTTGTTTTTAAAGAGACATCAGAATCACTCCCTACTTACTGAGTTTTCTAAATCATAGCAAAGTTACTGGGCTCACTGACTTCTGTTTTAGGAAAATGTATTAAGAAAAGGCTTTTAGTGCCACTTCTCTATTTAAAACACAAGTAATGATTCTTTACATGAGCCTTGAAGATGTACCATCTATTGTTGCTTTCTCCAGCCCACAGATGGACACTGTATAGGAACAAGACATATTAAAGTTTGTATCCTGCCCCCAATTTTCCTATCTTTTTTCCTTTCCCTTCTTTTGGGAAGGCTGTCTAAAACTGAACTGTCCTGTACTAGTACTTTCAGCCAATCCAGCTGAAATATCTGGTTACATATTTTGCTCTCTGACAGTCATGAGTAAGCAAAATAGCCTTAGTTGGTGAAGTATAAAAGTCCTGATACTCAGCCACTTATGTCACTTAAAACACTGGAAAAAGTGGAAATTTCTTAGATAAACTGCAGTTAGTCAGAGCCTGGTCCCATAATAAGGGAGCATGGTGGTGGATCATAACTTACAGTCATTAAGAGACACCAGCTTCAAGTTTTAGGAGGTGAAATAAGAGCATACTTGAGATCAGTTCCATAACTGAGTTCATTATTTACTGAGTGGGATTTTTATAAAAATCCAAACACCATTTGCACTATTATGCTATTAATTTTGTAAAAAAAAAAAAGAAGGAAAAAAAAGAAGGAAAAAACCCCCATATTTATTGATCAAAATTTCAGGTTTTACAATAATCCATGCAGCTACATTAGGTAGGAAGCACCATGTTTTTCTAGTTACTAATATGGATATAGGTGGTAGGATGCCCTTAAACTGTGGTTGGCTTCATCTTCCGAAAAGTAGGAGTTTGGCTAATACCAACCCCAGAAATCTCCACATGTGTAAGAATTTAACTAATTTAGTTTAATAGAATTTAATTAATTTAAATTAACTGCATAGGAAGCAACCAGCCCAGCTCAACCCTGATGCACAGGAATACATACACTTCTACTGCAACATGTCAAAGAAAAAAAAAAACCCAACAACCAAAAAAACAGAAAAAACCCAACAAAAATTCACCTGGTGCCTTCAGTAAGATTTGGATCCAGCTATTTTAAAAGAAAAAGGCTTTGAAAAGACATGCTGTCTGTGTCTGCCCTTTAAAGCGGTTGCTTATCTGTGGATTGTTAACACCCTGCTTGCTTTCTTCCATCACCAAGTTGAGAGAAATGATCTATTTGTCAGGGTAATCAACAGATTGTCACTTATGCCAATCTACCAGTGGAAAATAGTAATGAGATATTTGTAATACCCTGGATAAATGTGTTGGACCAAAACTTTGGACCTCAAATTGATACCAGCATTAGAAAAATAGCCATTTAATATTTTTTCATATGGCAAAGCAAGTTAAGATTATATGAATAAAGATTGGAATGGGTGACTATTCACCACTTACTAAACTTATGCTTACTTGAATCTGTTGAAATTTGGACATCTTTTGCTGATCCCAGTGTGGACCCATCAACATCATCATCTTCATCTGTGAAAACAGAAACATTTTAAGACAGGATTCTTGTTAACTTGAACTGGGGGTGGGGGAAAGTGTTTGTCATTTAAGGATGGTGTCCAACAAAGAAGCTAACACAAAAGAATCCAGTCAGAAAAGCACACTTTATTCTTCTGCCTAGTTTATTATAATAACCCATACTATAAAACCAGCATTAAAAAAAGCAAACCTGCACTGTCACATAACTACAGTGAAGGTATGCCTGAAGTCCTTCTACTACTAGCTTTAATATTGCAATTACTGCATTTCATGCCTTTCTCAAGCTGCAATGTTTGCCTATGACCAAAGTATATATGGCTTCCATTAAGTTTTAAATCACCAAATCAGTCCAGGAATTGCAGTAACAGCTTTCCAGTCAGAAGTATGGGTATTATATAAATAATTTCCATAACTTAAAAACAGATTTGCTGACACCCAAAGTGAGACAAATTACTGTACTCCATAAGAGGACTTTGACAGCAGGTCATAGCTCTCACTAAAAGCTAGGAGCCGACTTGTCAGATAATAATGCAGCCTGTAAAATCACACATAAAATACTTAGAAACTATTAAAGTAAAAGCTACTAACATTTACATTTGCTCCTGTGAAGATAACATCCCGACTGCATTCTCATTCCTGACACTCAGGTCCATACACACCAGGTGCAAATCCAAACGTGATAAATTTTTCTCCTCTAAAGGTAGCAGTAGCATGCAATGTAAGCCAGTCCAGTGTGCTGATCATATAATGGTATTCATACTCCCACCCACCCATTGAAACTCCCAGTCTTGACTGGGATGCAGTCAAAGCTCCCAAAAGACACAAGCCAGGCAATGCCTTTATAAAAACTATGCTTTGCAGTTGAGGGAGAAAGCAGGGAATCAAAGCACAAAACAAGTGAGAAAAGATAAAATAAAAACAGTAAAGACAGCCCTTCAGAGCAAAAGAAGTACTAGGGAAGTCAGAATCCTAATGCAAGAAATTGTTCCAAGAAGCAGAATCACGACATGTCAAGAAGGGTACTTAGCAGCAGTCCTAAACTGGAGAACAGGTAAGTTACTGAGTATTTGGGTAATGCTTCAACTGACTACAAGAAAGACCAACAATAAAGTTTCTGGGTTGAGGCTTTTAAAATATAAAAGAGGCGTTGAAATACCTTCCCTGTTATAGTTGACAAACAGATTAAGTTTCAAAATGGAGAGAAATTTAGACAATATGGTCTTGAAACACCCTGAAATAAATGGAAGCTGAATGCCTCCTCAAACTTCTCTTCAGACAAAATCAAATTAAAAAAAAAGTAAATAAAACAATAAGAAATGAAAGAATTCCTGATTGCTCCCAATCCTCCCCTTTTCCTAAGTTTAGATTGGAAGAAGCTGACATCTTTTCTTTATTACTCTTTCTCCCTCCATCTGGATAGTAGGGAAATCTACACTAACAGCATCTTGAAACTATTCCAATGAAGTTCAATGATGTCTTTTGAAATATGCTAAGACAGGAGTCAGTTGGAGGAAAGGGAGAGAACTGCTCTACTATTGATTGCCCTGGTAGCGCAAGAGTTTTGAAAAGACACTTTCAGCACAGAGATGTTCACTGAATGCTGGCCACAAAGCTCAGCATTTACTCAGTGGCAAAAGCTAATCCAGACAAATGCTCTCAAGTAGGTCAATGATGAAGTGCTCATTCTCTGTCTAGGACAAGTCACTTGGCACTTCCCAACCATCAGCTTGGGAAGAGCTGTGCCTGCAGCAGTTAACTCATCCAGGCAACCACCAGCACTTCTTTGGTACTGCAGACCGGTCTTTTCGCAATCTTCTGAGTGACGCCCTTTGTCAGCTGTGGCAACAGAAGAGCACCCTCTGTACATGTCGTGGTGTGAGGACTTCTGAACAAGCATGCTTGCACACACGTCCCACAGAAGTGAGGACAGAAGTCCTAATTAACCTCCAACAAGGCTGAAATGCTCCTTGCTTCCTGGAAACATCCCCAACGTGCATGCAATCTTTAAAAAGATCTGCCATCCAGAGCCTACACCTCTCCCTGGAAAAGCGGCAGCAACTCCCAGGGAAGCTGCTCTGTGGTCAGAGGAGCTTCAAACACATCCTGAAGAGTGTCAGGGAGCTGCTGGACCCGTGACACGTCTTGGTAACTTTCAGCACATGGCAGGAGCTAGTGGGTTTTTGAAAGAAAATGCAGGTCTGTTCTGTGAGCACAGGTAATAAGAAAGACTACCAGGCCAGAGCACTGAGCTCCTTGACACAGGATGATGTGAGAATTAGTTTAAGGCAATTCCCAGCTCTGCCTTGAAGGAATAACCTGGGCAGAGGGAAAGACCTGTGTAGTGAAGGTATTTGGTGCCTTTGGAAGGGACCTGTAGACAGCTTATCTCCAGCAGATGACTGAGAGCAGCAAAACTCCAGCAACAGGTCTTAAAGCAAGTCTCAACAGGACGTGAATGGTGTAACAAGGGGCCACGCGTGAAGGCACCGGGCTTGTACCTGAATATCAGGGACCTAGCTGCTAAAACAAGCATCACATACTATCATCAGCTAAGGAAAACCACAACAAAACACCTTACGCACAGCAGACTGCAAAGCAGGCACGGCACCACAAATATTATTCTCCATGCTTTGTGCTAAGCCACAACCGTGGCCCATTGACCACAAAAAAAGGCAGATGTCAAGTGCTGAGGGCAGCCATCAAGTTCAGATGTATGCCTGGGACCAGCAGCAGGAGGAAAGGGGAATGTCCCCATGGCTCGGCCCCTGCTCCCTTGGGTGTGAGCAGCCCCTCCACCCTGGGCCTGGGAGGCTGCTGCCCACTACGTGATGGGGAGCTGAGCCGAAGGAGCAGAAATTCTTGCAGAGCAGCAGAAAGGAGTTCCAGTGTTAGAAAAGAGACTTTTCAGCGTGTAGCTGTATTTTATGTGGGTATATGCAAGCTGAGCACTATAAAAACATATTCTGGCTTTCCCAGTGTGGTGGGTTTCTTTGGGTTTTTTCACACCACATTAAAGTGCTGGAAATGGTCCAAATTAAGTTACTGAGTATTTCCTCTTCCCTGCGCACCTGTTTCTGACCACCAGCTAATGGCTGATCTGCACTGCATTCTCTCAATTCAAAGTATAAAACATACATTTTAATTAAAGGAATGCAAAAAACATTATTACTTCAAAAAACTACTTGAATATGCGTAACACAAACTCATACACTTAGCTTGTAGCCTAAGTCCTGAAATGGAAAACCTTGTCTTCCATCAGGTAGAATAATGAAGGAAGAGACTAGAATGTGCAGCTATAACCCTGGATTCTTTCACTCAAGGTGCTCCGTGCTCAGTTTTTACTTAGAGGTGATTTAAAAATTAAAAAAGGAAAAAGTTTAAGTCTCACACATTAAAAGAACACACAACTGTTTAAAAGACAAGCTTAGTTAACATCAGAAAAGTCACACACGAAGAATCTATTTAAAAGGTTTGTGATTAACTTCTGTTAATGATAATACAATTTTATCTTCGCTTAAGCCTTTGTGACACTTGTAGAATTCCTAACAAAAGGCCTGAAACAAAGTTCATAATGAGTCTTCCAGCAAAACCAAGCTCATCCTGATTGTTTATTTCTGGTATTTCTTATGGTGGAAGCATTAAAAACTCTATGACTTTCAACTACGTGCTGTACTTCACCTTCCCCCACCAACAAGCAAATTCATTAAAAATAACCCACTGAAAAAAATATGCCAACCAAAAAAAGCAACATTACGCTTCCTCTCCCCCTTCACACTTTTATAGGTCACTTCAGTGTATTGCAGTTACGTAGACTTAGGGTCATGCAGTTTATGCAGTAGCAGGACTCCTTTTATAACTTCTGCACATGAGAATGCATGGCTCCTGCTAGCGACCAACTGCCTTCACCAAAACCAAACCTACATGTTCAAAGCAGAAAGTTCAAGAACAACCTGTCAGGTTGACAAAAGTGCAGTTGCAAGTATTTAACTTCCACAACCTATATTCTGCCTACCTTTTATTTTTTTTCCTATTGTATTCAAGCATGAAAAGAACATAATAAGCAAAATATAAATTAGAAAATACTTCAGCAGCTCAAAAAAAATTCTCTTGTTCCTAAAGAGCTGTTACATAAATATACACTCTAGATGGCAGTAGAACATTACCCTGCTAAATACATTATTTCCTTTCAGCACAGAAATCTTAAAAGGGCAGATGCTTAATCAAAGAGGCAAATAAAAGTATCTGTATACACAATATGCTAAATAAAAACCAACATGTATATCAGAAAGTGTTTGTAGCAATGATAACACTAATCTGCTAAGCAAATTTTTGGATTTTAGATTTTCACTTTCTGCATGCTTACTATTTAAAGAACAGTTTTCAAATTGCCCGGCACCAGTAAACAGAAGTTTCAGCATTTTGCACACAGTCTGCATTTAAAAGTGTCTATCCTGTCCCAGAAACAGCAAGAAGTCACAGTATTGCCACAAAACCCAGTGAAAATTAGCAATCATATTCTTCAGTGAATTAAAACACTAGGTTAAACATGCTTATCAATTAGTTGTATTCAACTTTGAAAGTTTTTACCTGATTCTGTTTGCAAATTTTCTGATATTCGAAAACAATGCAGTTTGCTGAAATTGCGAGAAAATAACTGCACACAGCTTGGAGGAAGAATCATATTCCTTAATCTTCCAAAAGTACATTCTGGTGTGACAATTACGTAGCAAGCGGAATGAGCCTATAAATAGAAGCATCAATTAAGAACTTAGTGAGACATGAAGAAACCAAATTTTTTTATAACAAAATACTCACCAGAATTGCAAACCTGAGGCTAGGACATACATAGACCTTTTGTAAATCACTTTTATAAAATGAGTGTTCCATTTTTCACCCTAGATTTTCATTTGTTCCACTCAATTTTTATATAACTAATAATGGGAAGTCTTAATGTGAAGTTACTACATATAACATGAAGGTACTACAAACCTGGTCTATTAAAAACTAAAGGTTTCTATACAGCTATGTGGAGAAGTTTTTAAGTTTCGGTCTCATACCCTGGATCTTCCATTCTATACAGATATTTACTGGTGGAGGTGGGAAAGGTATGCAGGTTATACAGAATAGCTTGAAAATAGCAATATCCTCTTACACAGCTGTACCCACTTGCAGATGCAGAGATAACAATGTTTGGGTTTTTATTCCAAAACATAACTGGCTAGTTTCTGCCTTTGTACTTGTGTGGGATCTTCTGCTGTTACTGAATACACATACCTTTGTATGTGTGGCCGGACAGCATGTTACATTTGTTAGACTGTTCTCAAAGACACTCCCTCCCACCTCAGAAATTATGAATCAGATTGAAAATACAAACCCCACAATATTTTAAAAAAAGATTTAAATTATTCAAATCATACCTGAAATACTGAATAACCCCAGAGCTTAATTTTAAATTATTATTACATAGAGTACCTCATCTTGCATTAACTGACAAATCATGATTTTTTATGTATGCTTTTCAGTTCCCACGCCATCTGGTGCTACTTTGCACTTTCACCATATTTCAGTGAGAGGTAGCATTAAGTGGTTGGACCAATTGTTATCTAAACAGCAGACTGCTGTGAAAAGCTGTGGCTTTCGTGAGGATTATTGAGAGGTACCATCATGCTGCACAGGAATTAAACATGTGTTACGTGAACAGAAAACCACAGAAACCAATACTGACAGCTTTAAAAAAAACCCAACAACACAGGTTAAGAACTATTCTACACTGAAAGAGGAATAAGCATATTAGAATGGTAAGTCTTTGACCTTGCAGAATTCACGTGATTTGAAAGAAACTCCGATTTCACACAGGAAAAGTAACTGCAGGCTTCTAAGCAGAAATCTATAATGATTAGTGCCTGTTAAATTTTAATTCCATCGGATTTACATAAAGATTAACTGTGATTTTGTGAATTGCTCATTTTAATGACTAATGGAGGGGATTTAAAAAAATCAGATTTTCCATCTAATATATTTATATAAATAAGTGTACAAATGAAGTGTATTTATAAAGTATATTTATGAAGTGTACAAATAAAGTATATTTATATAAAGCATTTAAGTATGTGCATATATATATATATATGGTACCCACAAATACATGCAAAAGCACAACATACCAGGATGCCACACCATTCACATCTCATGCCAGAGAGCACCTCAGAAGAGCTACAGGTTTTTTTGCAAACTTCGCAACGAGCACTTGAGGAAAGGTTTCCCTCCCTCCAGTGGTGGTGATAAGTATCCTGGGGGAACACATTATGACTTAGTGTTACACGAAACAGATACAGAAGCATCTTCAGCCTAACTTTAAAATCAGCAATTCAAACAGCTCTGAGGAAACAGCAAGACAGACTAGGACACTATTTCCTCACTATAAATATGAACCTAAACAATCTTACATTTCACTGAAGGAAGTTTATTAAACTATGAAAAAAATTATCATGTAGTGCTTTTCCTTCACAGTCCGCCAAAACCAATATTCTCTAAAAAAAAAAAAAAATCCTGAAAGGTCAGTATTATGCATGTATTTTATAGTGAGAAGCTGGGTTGTCTTGCCTCAGACAGACTGCAGGAAGCCTGAGGAACATGATAATGTTTGCCATGGATGCAATACAGCCAATAGCTCAACATATAGAAAAAAAAAGAGTTCCATGCCAGCTTCTGCAATGCAAATTTTTAGATAAGATGCTTGGGGTTTTGTTTTTGTTTTTTTTTAATCAGGACATTGTATACATTGCACAGACTTTTCAGCATAGCTTCAATAAACATCATGAATATGTCAGAATTTAATTTCATCTTGCTATCTGAGATACATTCTGAAGCCACACATTTCCTTTGCCTGCCAATAAGCAGCAAAAGTGCTTTGATAATTAGCAGCATGTGAAAGAAAAGACCAAGACTCCTCCCCCTCCTCTAGCCCATGTTTTCACACCGAAAATGAGGGACCACATGCTGCTGCAGAGGCATCCACACTTACATGGTCCTGATGCCCATCCTGGTGACACTGCCGGCAGTCACTGCAAGCAAACAGGATACAGTCTGTGTGCACGTGTAGCTCACAAACTAAAACCATGAAAACAAGAAAACTTCTTTAAGCTGGAAACCCTGGGGTTTTTGCAGCTCTTCCCTCCTTCCCTTTTTCCCTCCATCCCTCCAATACTCCTCCACTACCTTTTTGCACCATACTTTCTTTCCTTCATGCTCTTTTCTGTTCAGTAAAGATAGGCAATAAAATAAGTTTATCAGCATTGTCCTGTGTGTTGCTCCACTTCCTTTGCATTAAACTGATACAGCAAGTATAAGAAAAGGCTGAGCTAATTTTTCTCATGTGCACTTGCTTTATTTCCTCCAATATAGCAAGTTAAATTTGTAACAACTGTTTGGCGTATTACAGCTTTGACTCACAGTTTCACAGGAACCATTGCCTACTCCAATATAATCGTGCCTGAAGTCTACTTTGATTTAATCAAATCCAAAAAAGGCTGAATGTTAGAAGCATTAACAGAAAGAAAGTTCTCCTTCTGCATCCAAATACCACCAAGTCTTGAGTATAAAGTAATTGTCTTCCTGAAGCAATGCTCCATTCATTCCCTTTACAAACCCTTTTCCAAACCCTACTGCAAAGCAAGTGGGCACTTCACAAGCAGGTTCAAAACAGCAGGCACTTTTCTGCTGGACAGCCCTTCTCTCCATCCCTGGAGCTGTCAGAAGCACAAGGAAACAAGAGACGAGGTGTATTTGAGCCCCCAGCCCCAGCAAGGGAGGGGGCACTGCCGCCAAAACAGCAGCTAGGGAGCAGACCACCCCTCCTGCTCGCAGCCAGGAGCCCTGTCTTGCTTACAGTTCCGCAGGAGATGCTGCAGACATCAAATCAGCCACTGAACCATGTAGCATGGCACGGCACAGCACGCCTGCACCAGCATGGAGTCACTTGTGTTTGCAAAGTGATGTAATGCATGATGATGTCAGGACATGCAAAATGGCTGGAGGACATCATTCTCAGGCAGACTGCAACAGCCAGAAAGTGTGTTTTACTCGGGAAATAAATCCTTTTTATTGACAGATAACGCTCAATGGATTTAATTTTAGACCTGACCAGAATCAATTGGTATGTTAATCTCAAAGAAGATTTGTCTAAGCCATGTCTGCATACAGTAAATCACCATTTCATTGTCAGGAAAAGGAAAATAATCTTTTTTCAGTGCACTCTCCTAAGTAAGCTTAACATTGTGTTCCAAAATACCTGTTAGATACTGTAGCTCAAAAAAGATTTAGTGAAGCCTATAAAGTTTTAGGCAAACTTGTTTTGGATAAAGTAATATCATTATTTAAAAGCTGACTTGAAGTATCAGATGTGAAAGAAAAGAGAATCTACAAAAAACCCCAAACAAACCAGCTAAAATGCTATGCTGCAAAGGATCAGTCATTAAAAAAAATACAGCTAAAATCTCAATATCTAGCTTCATTACTGAAAGAGTTAAGGAAGTTCTCTATAGACCTCTTAGACAGAAACACATGAAAAAGCTGATTTTTAAAGACTTGTGTATACAAGTACTATGGGAAGGCATCCGATTTTTCATTGAGTAAAGGAAAGTAAGAGGCAAGCATCAAATTCTTCAAATATTTTTCTTCTGTTCTGCTCAAACAAGCTATTGCTCCAAGCACATCACAAAAATCTGAAGACTGTAACCTGAAGATTGAAAGATGGCAACTGCACATTAGCCACATCATCTGAAAGTACCTTGAAAACAGTATTAAATTACATAGAGAATAACACCTTATTTTGAAATCACTCTGAACTCCAGAAAAGGCACTAACACTGTCTTATTCTAATCCTGCAGAAGACCATGATCTCCTACCACACCAAAGCAAAGCCTCTTTTAACAGAGCTTACTAAGTCAACCACAAGCTTTCATATACAACTCCCCATACTGTGTGTCTTCACTGAGCTCAAGAACTTTTATACAACGTGTGACACGATCTCTCCTCTGCTCACTTTTCTCCATATTCATAGATATAACAGGAATATTTTACAGTTTTGCCAATTCAGCTACCAGGAAAGCTAGATGCTTTGAGTCATCTCCTGACTAATGGTTAAAATTTTCTGTAGACCATATTACGGCTTTGGAGAATTAACAAAAGAGTTGGGTTTTTTATCGTTAATTCTGCTAACACAGGCACACGCTGCCCTTTGCTATACTTTGTAAAAACACAGAGGGTTTTTTCCCCTTGGTTTAATTCACATCTGCTGCTTCCAACACCAACCCAAATTTGGAATTAACAAGAAAATGTGTGCATGTGAAGGGCAGGAGTGTCACAGGAGTTAAACCTGTAAGATAGCTTCCCACTTATAGGAAAGATGATGTTTTTAATATGTAAAGATCAAGTCAAATCAGAGGGCTTACAAAAAGAAGTTTCATCTTTATCAGCCCTTCTGTAATCTACACAATTCTTTATCTGATAACAGGATGATGGTTTTCTGTTCAAGCTAGTCATGAAAAGTGATGTGAATTCCTTTATAATTGCCAAAACCCCAAGTTGATTCATTTCAGATACATTAACTTGACAGAATAACCTTTACAATGTTAACTGCCTCCCTCCCCAGTAAATTGCTGCTCCCAGTTGAAGCTTAGTAAGAAACTTTTGTAAAAGATCCCACACTAAAAAGATGTTTGGGTTACTCCCTTTCCTCTTTTTCTCTTTCCAGCCCTTCTTCTTGAAAGAAAAGGGAGCCCAACTCGCATCATCATGAGTTCAGGTTCAACTGTTACCAGTGAATTCTACAGCAAAAGTAGCTATCCAAAGCAAGCAGTAATTGTCAGCAGAATCTGGAGTCTAAATATTGTAATTTTTGCCAACGAAGTGCATGTACTTATCTCACCAGGCATTAATACACATGCATGCTCATTTCTGAGAGCAAATACCCCACCATGCACCTACAGCATTTAGTACTTGTCTGAAAATTTTCCATTTCCATTCAAGAGAATTTATTTTATTGTAAGACATGAAGAGTCCAAAACAAGGTAAATTATTTTAAAAGTACACCTAATGATGTCAATCATTTGCTTAGAAAAGGTAACTTCATCTTAACCCTCTTTCCTATCTTAATTATGGCAAAGATTCCAGAAAAAGTTCTTTAAATTTCAATATGAGAATAGAACATCATAGCCAACAGTAGACTTGTACTATTAAGCTAAGTCATTAGAAGTAAGCAAAAAAAGGAAGAAAGTTCAACATCTCCATCTGGATTTAAAAGATCTACAGCTTAAAACAGCTGACTTCTAAAACAAATTCTGAAAGTATTTTTGAAGAGTAAGAGAAGAATCTCGTGCATTTTATGAACCTAACTGCCCCTTTTAAGCTACATTTTTGAAAAGTATCAGATAAACAAGTTGTAGACTTATTGGTGGTCAGAAAATGGGATAGCAAATAAGTCACACCACACAAAACAAGAAAACTCTTTAATCCATGTGAGGAACACGATTCAGAACCTTCACTGGACCAGAAAAAAAAATGTCCAGGCATTTTAAATACCTAAAAACACATGAAATTGCATGTTGTATATTGTTTAAGAACACTTAAATGGAAATGTCTGAAAAAATAAATATTCTTTTGCAGTGGGTACAATACTAATACAGTAGAATTAAGAGAGTAGGAATATGAAAGCAAAATCTTAAAAGCTTTAACTAAAATAGATCACTAAACTAAAGTTATTTTCAAGACTTAAGAGGACACAGCTAGTGAAAATTTTGTTTTCAAATTCTCTGATCAAAGAGAAATGTTTCCCCTACACATACGAGACCATACTGAATAACACATTATCTTTAGCATAACAGCAATTTTGAAAGCCTCTCAAATCCCTACAGAATTGCTTCTTCTCTCAGTAGACTATTTTTTTTTTAAACAGTTCACAGATAATATTTCTTTGAAATACTAAATTCTATTCAACCTCACAACATCAACTGAACAACTACTAGACATTCAAGACAGGGGAGACAAGGGAGAATTAAGGAGCTGCTCCACGTCAAAATCAGTCAAGTACTCATGCCAACATGTATTTCAAATAAAAATTCTGACGTTTGGGTGATTTCTTTAATTACTACTTTTTCAGACAATCCATGTCAGAACACTCAGAGCAGTACTATTTTTATAAAAAATATTTTCAAATATCTTTCCATTGAAGGCACCTCATCCCCATTACAAGCAACAGATATCTGAGATCAGTAACACAGAAAAGTTATATTCCATTCTTTTGTAGAAAGGGGGAGGTTTTAGAAACATGAATACATGATGGTTCCCTGTATCAAAAGGTTCCACTGGAAACAGACAAATTACCTCAACAGGAGAGGTCTTTCTTTTGCCATAATAGCTTCTCATTCTTCACACATCTTGGGCTTGGATTCATTGCACACCATCAACACCACAGACTTGCTCAAAGTAAATTGAAGGAAAGATGAAAGGGCTTACATATTTGACAAAGTCTGTGGTTTATTGAAGGTTGTTGATTTATTATTCCTTAATTTGAAGTACACATTTCCACCACTAATGAGTAGATGATGAACAACCCAAAAATCTCTCAAACACAGTAAGTGTGTAAGTGTGTGTGTGTACATGTACACCCAAGGTATGCAACATAGGCAAAGTGTATGTTACCGGATAACACACAGATGGCTATACAAGTGGAGTTTTTTAAGTTACCTTCACATCGAAAGGCAGGTGACTCTAGTGACTTTCTGCACACAGTGCAAAACTTTCTTTTGTAATGTCCTGGAGGTCCAAAACAGTGTGCAATTGGAACCTGACAATGAAGAACACATAAGACATCATCAGCCACAACTTTCAAAGTGCCAGTTACAATTCACAGAAACTGCTTTATCATGCAAGACAGGACAGTATATACAACGTAAACTTAACTAAGTCTGAGAACAAATATACAGACAAAACATCCTTTTTAATAAAACTTCATATTTAAAAATAAATTTGAAATACTTTATTTTAAATAATTATTTTATTTTTTTTTAATTTCT
>VYZV01011958.1:164692-187312 GCA_013401275.1 Pandion haliaetus | reverse complement strand
TCAAGATACACAGCAATTTCACGTACTCCAGTATTTGAAACTGGGGAACTTTGGCTTGGCTTCATTTTCTACGCATCTGAATGAGGTGTCTCAGGCATGCTGTTCCCAAAGCTCCCTCTGCAGTCAGCGACGAGATGAGTCAGACCTTCACTGGGCACACCTCTCTGATTATATAGGGACCACCCTAACTTTGGTTTCTCATTTAAGTGTCTAAAGTCAGCTGGGATGCATCTGAGTATCTCGAGGCATACAGTGAAATTCACACCACAATATGACATGAGTCACAGATAAAAGCATAAAAAATAAACTCGAAGCCATTATTCACCACCATGATAACAATGGGGTATAGGTGTTTCATCCTAACCCTCCACCCTAGTCTGTGATTGATGCCATAAATATATATATATTTAAAAACTAAGGACTGTGGTGCTTGGCAGCAGAAAGAGGGACAATGAAGAAGAATCATAAAGTTTTTGTGAAACAAAGTTTGACAGAAATGTAAAGCAATGCACTGTGGTCTCTGAAGTAGGAAACACATGTCAAAAATAAATGGAATTGAACTTGACCACAAGAAGGACTTTGAAAACGCCCTGGAGTAATAGCGGAATTCACTTTTGAAAACACCACAGCAATGTTAGGGAAGAGTCAAACAGCAGAGCAACTGGGAGGCAGAGGGCTTAGGCACCAACGTCAGACAAAATAAAAGCCGAAAAACAGGTCCATCACAAAAAAGCACACTCAGAATAATGTTACAGGATGCATTTGAAATACAAGAAGAAATCCAGAGTTAAGGCTGATACTCTTGCTCTCAAATCAGCTGGAAGTCACATTTTTCAGCTTAGTAATTTTGGGACAGAGGAAGATAAGATACGTACCCTAATGAAGTAAGTTCCATAGTGGTAACACTGACGGACACATTATCTGTATGACCTAGCAGGTCCTCTCTATCTCCTTTTCTTTTAATGAGAGCAGCTGTACCATACAAAACTACAATAGCGAGACAAGACCTAGCTTTGTTTTCAGTCTGAAACATTCCTCTTTCCCCTCCCAACAAATATTTTAACTGAAGTCAAGGTACAAGGGAGAACAAAGCTGCTTTCAGGATTAAAGAACAGAATCTATGAAAATCATTCCAAGAAGCTTAATTCATGTAGCTGAAGAAATAAATGGGGAAAAAAAAAAATCTACTTAATTAAAAAAAGTCTTCAGTTCCAATCCTGAACCACTGGAAGATAATATATAAGGCACTGGCAGATAATATATAAGGAATATAAAAGGATCAATCAACCTGATGATAAACAGAACTGTGATCTGCATAAAATACCTTTGTCAGTGATGGCAAAGTAAAGAAATTGTGACTGATTGAAAGGAAAATGCAAAGGTTAGGCCATACCAACCCCCTCTTCTCTCTTTTCATAGGAAACGTAGGCAAAGTTACAATTTAAATGTTCGCCTGCAGCAAGAAATCTGTGTTTGATGGAAAAGAAATAAAACACAGCTATCCGGAGGTTCTGAAAAAGTGAAATGTCCACGCTGGAAATAACAGTTACAGCTTCAAGATCTAGCTAGTTTCAAGGCTTTTTAGCTGCATTGATAAGAAAATCACATGCAGCCATCCCATATTGAGCTACTAAAATGTTTTAAGTTTGTGACTCCATTAGAAACACTGCAAGTACTGTGTAACGACTAATGTATTACGTACTGATAATGCGTTCAGTGCATCATGTCAGAGCATCATAAATCTTTACTTAGCTACAACAGTCATTCTGAGCTTGTTTATGCTATGCAATATAAACTTTGCCTTTTCTCAATGTAATGTTTATTCTTGGGAGATATATACATATTTTCCATGCATTAAGCTTTAAGATTTTCTTCACACGTCTTAATTAATATATTTTATTAATTGCAGCTTTCTCAGGAGCCTGTAAACCTGGCAGCTGAGCATCCTTATTTATTTTCCTTCAATGACCTCTGTGTAAGACTTGCTTAGTTTTCTCTCTGTCAGGCACCTTGGGATCCATATTTCAAGCTAGATACTTTTTTCTTCTTATCTCTAGTTATTATTATTTGTTTGTTTGTATTATAGCGGCATCTTACAATCCCAGCTGGGGCTAGACATGCCAGGAATACATAAGAAAGAGTACCTGCCTCAGGAGAGAGTCTCTAGCTCAAAAAAATTACAGAAAGAGATAGGAAGAGGATGGCGGACAAAGAGATGCACAGAGGTGCTGCGACTTGCCTAATGCGATATGTAGTAAGAGGTGCCTGAACACCATTCTATCGCATATACAGTGCACGATGAACCAACAACATTGACAATAAAAATAATTAATTTTTTGAATCTTTTTGAAGCACAAGAGAGAAAGAAACTCAGCTTGGCTGTTTTATAGCAGTAATTCATGCAAAATCAACACAAGAGGCTTGGTATTACCAGTCTGGACTCATGCATGAGCAGGAATAATCATGATGTCTTTACTTTACTGGTGATAACAGTCGTAACATTATATATCCCTGTTACTATGCCAGTGTTAGGTCTTTTGTTTCCAAGAAATACGACTCATATCATGAGCCTTAGCCTACATTACTCTCAGATTTGATGTGGAACTTCTGCATTGTCTTCTTAAGCATCACAAAATTGTCTCCAGAAAATATTTGTTTGAAGGAGCACAAGAACAAAAGGACAACTGGAATGAAAATAAAAATAATGCTGCGTTGCCTAACCTACTAGGTGACTACATGGTTATATAGAGGGAATAATGAAAAAGAAGAACTTAAGATTAGTGCATCAGCAGCCTAAACTCTGGAACAGATATTAAAAAAATAATTAAGAGATTAGGGGGCTGTAACATGCATCCTGTTCTATTCCATGCAGTACTTCGCTGGAGCTGCCACTGCTTTCCAGCATAGAGCAAAAATAAACCCACAGGGAATTCTGCCAGACAGCTGCTGTTCTCCAACCCCCTGCTCACATTCAAGGCTTCCATGCTATAGGGCAACAAGGACCAAACCAGGAACCTACTCACCCCACAGCTGCATGTGGAGGGCAAATTTTTTTGCCCTTGTCATCACCAACAAGATGGTACCAAAGTAAACCAAACAAAAGTAAACAAACAAAATCCATACTACTGAACTGTATAGGCTTCCCAACACACTAATCTACAGTAGACACTGCAGTGTGATCTCTACAGGAGAGAAAAGAGCAGTTCACAAATCAACTAAATGACATAGAACTTTGAATATCTATTTTAAAACTATGTTCTCAAAGATGTCGATAGGGAGATAGATTATAAGCACGTGGGTTATGAATATATATTTAACCTACTAGAAACAAATTTTACTTGCTTAACCTCAAAATACAGTGTGTTCCGGTCTCCAGCGTAGCTGCGATTTCTTAATAGTGTCCTGAACAATTTGCCAGACTTCTTCAAACATGCTTTTGCAATTCATTTAGCATCAGGCAAGAGAAGAATTGTATTTTATATAAACTGTGATTTTTTTAATGGTCTTTTCTTCATAGAGCAGGCCAGAAGAGACCTCTTGAAATTACCCAACCTGACCTCTTGCATAACAGAAGTCACAGAACTTCCCTGAATTGATTATTGTTTGATCTATAGTGTATCTTGTTGTTATGGGTTTGTGCAGCGCGGTTTTCCTTGGTGGCAGGGGAGGGGGGGTGCAGAGGCGGCCCCTTTAAGAAGCTGCTAGAAGGTCCCTGGCGCCAAAATGTCGGACCCGCCTCTGGGAGGGGAGTGATGGTGGTAGTGCCTCTGGGAGAACAGATTTAAGAAGGGGAACCAGCAGTGTGGGGGTTGGGAAACGTGAGAGGAACATCTCTGCCGATACTGGAGTCAGTGAAGAAGGAGGGGAAGGAGGGGCGCCTGAGGAGGCTGATGGCCCTGCAGCCCGCGGTGAGAAGGCAGGCTGTCCCCCTGCAGCCCATGGGGGTGAACGGTGGAGTGGAAGCTCCCCAAGATGGCCGTAACTCCATGGTAAAAATCGCGCTGGAGCAGTGTGGGACTGGAGAGCAGCCCACGGAAAGGACNGAGGAATCTTCCCCCTGAGGAAAGGAGCGGCAGAGATGATGTGTGGCGAGCTGACCCCATTCCCCCATCCCCTGTTCCCCTGTGCCGCCGGGGGGAGGAGGGAGAGAGAACCGGGAATGGAGCTGAGCCGGGAAGGCGGGAGGGTTGGGGGGAAGGTGTTCTGAGGTTTGGTTTCCCTTCCCAATACCCTTGTGTGTTTGATTTGATTTGATTTGTAGTAAATTAAATTGATTTTGTTTTTTTCCCAAGTTGAGCCTGTCTTTTGCCCGTGACCATAAGTGGGGAGTGATCCCTCCCAGTCCTTGTCTCGACCCACAAGCCTGCCTTTGGATTTTCTCCTCATCCCACCGTGGCCAGGGGAGGGGGTGGGGGGTGAGTGAGCGGCTTCGTGGTGCTTTGTTACCGGCTGAGCTGAGCTGAAACTACGACACTTGTAAAGAAGCATCTAATGTTCATATAAAAATCAACAGTGATCAAAATAATAAAAAAGTGATAAAAAAAGTGCTAAAAATCAACAGTTGCCCTCACTGTTGAAAATTGAGGCTTAATTTCTGAATTTATCTGCATTTGTCAAGCTTCAATTTCTCAACACTTTGGCAGATGTATTACTTTTATTTCATAAGGATACCATGTGCATTGTTCATAATAAACAAGGTAGGCAGAAAAATGCATCTTCTTTCCAAAAGCAACGATTAAAAATGAATACGTACCAAATAGCTGACTCATTCCCACACTTCAGTCAGAGCTGGTGCTGCCAATTACCTCCCTGATATTTAATGTCAAATGATCTGCTGTATCAAACTGAAGACATGGTTCCACTGCAGTTATAGTGCCTTTAAATCAGCTAACTTGGTTCTGGTAGCAGTCTGGCTGTTACAAATCAGGCTGACGGAGAAGGGAGGAAAAGATCAGTTGTCTCAGACCAAATGCAGATTCAGTGTCCTGTGTTGCTGCAGAGCATTGCATAGCAAACAGGAATAACCCAGGAGGCTTTCTACAACCCAGCTTGCACAGGGCTACAAAATCCATCTAAGAAGGTGGCAAATGCTCAAGAACTTGGCAGTGGTTACAGTACAGACATATCCATAAGCAGAGGGGAAGCCCCTCTCCCGGCTCTTGGCACCTGACTTCCTACTCCAGCTACAGAGACCCGACTCTCCTTGCCATGGAGATTTCCATACGCATGAATACAGCAATACTGAGTGGAACTGGTTTGGCAAGGCTCCTTAGATGCATTTTCATTATCCTTGGAAATAATCTTAATAGTTACCAAATTGGTACCTAAATTGCAACACCTAGTACAACAATTAACAAGCTACAGTGGAGAATACACCTTTGATCTAAGCCAAGTAACTCTTTTGTCCACTGCCCTAAAAAGCTTCAAAATTAAGTCTGCCTTTACCCAGTGCTTATCTTTGAGTGATAACTGCTCTCCTCTGCCCAGTTCAGAGTAATCCTCCCTCTACTGCTTTTATGCCATACTTTTACGTTGTTTCTTTTTTTTTCTTAGTTGGAAATCTATTTTATTTTGCAGGATCAGAAGGCTTTTCTACCTGCCCCGACCAGTTCAAGTTTCTTTATTTCCCCAGAAACTACTGATGAATCACTAACACCTGAAAACAAAGCCCAGCCTGGATTCTCCATGCAGCCTTGGGCATCAGGGATTCATCAACCCCTGCACAAGATGCAATACAACTTTCAAGGCAGTACTTTACAAACGCAGAAAATGCTGTTTAAATATTTTGCTTTAGAACACGCGTGCAAAGTTCAAGGCCACACAAATATGCTGCTAACAATCTGGAATGTTAAAGTATTATTTAAAAAAAAGAAAAAAGTTATTTAGTGAAGTGATTTCAGTGCATTGCTAAGGCGCTGGCTGGCTGGTTTCAGCAAAGCTATTTCTCTTTGTGGATGTGCTGGTTTATAAATCGCACACTCATCGTGAATCCTGCTGGATACCAGAGGAATCCTATTTAAGCTTCTGGTAAGCAATTTGCTTGGTTTACTAAATTTTCCAGTCACGCATCCATGCAAAAGCTGCTTTTGCTTCCCACTCAAATTCTCCTTTCTGCCCGCTATTTGTCTTTGCCACATCTGTGTTTATTGTGCGGCTGTGGGCGATGGCATGCCTTTGCAGCTAGGATCTGCCCGATAACCACTATAGGACTTGGCTGCCTCTCAAAGGTGACCTGCCAATCAAGTTGCCAAAGTTTTTCATTCATTTTAGGGCACGTGAGCCAAACACCCCAGCAGAGAAACAAGCTGGAAGAAAGGGAGCACCTTGTTTCAGATTCTCCTCTCCATCGGCATTAGCTTTGCCCAGCTATGGCTGGCTGGCCCCCGCTGCAGTGCGTCCCAGGGTGCACGAGACAAGGACTTAAAAGTACACCACAGCAAAACTTTAAGTTTACTACTTAAGTTTTCTCCTCATGCTGTGTGCTTCAGTGTTGACAGTTAACTCACATTTAAAACAACCCTCTGCAACAGAGCTGTCAGCTGGAGATGTATCTGAGCCACACAGACCCTTTAAAATTCTTCCCTGGCTGAAGGGACATCAGTCAGCCAGGAGAGACCCTTACCTCTGGGTTAGGAGTCCGAGGAATATACACAGCATAACCTCCCCCCACCCCCCCACCTTTTTTTCCCCAGTGTTACTATGCAGAAAAAACTGAAAGCAAGGAAAATCAGGTCACAGCGTGCAGAGGGAAGGGAGAGTATTGACCGTATTCCTAGAAGAAGTGTCTGCACTGAGCCGACCACCTTCACCCAAATGCTAGTGACCAGCTGCAAGCCTGCCAATGGTGCTTGCAGCAGCTGGGGCCTCTTCAAGGGTCATATTTTATCGAATGGGGACATTTCCAATTATGTTAACGCAGTCCACCTCTGCAGCTAGCCTTCGGCCAGGGTTCACACATGTAGCCCAGAAGCAAGAGACTCACGGAAGGGACATATTTTGAGAAAGGAACTCAGAAACTGAGTAAAAAGTCTTCAAGTGAGTTTTTTCCTATGTACTGGAAAACACATCAACAACATCTACTACAAATCACACTGGCCGCATTAATAATTACATATAGTTTTTTCCCTCTCCAATTTTACCTAGCTGTTGTGTAAACAGTTTGATAAAATAACTCTTTATGAATAATCAACAGCAACATTAACCCAGCAAGCTACAAATCAAAGAAGGAAGTGAAGACTATATGGCTTAATCTGACACACACACATGCAAGCCACTTGGGAAAGATAAACTAAGACAAAACCAGAATATATATATATATATATATATTTCTCTCTAAGAATACAACTGCATTTAAAAGAAGAGAATAAAATCCAGGGAAACAACAGGGATACCTCTAGCTATCTCACACGCCAGATCTTATCTTGTCCATATACAACAGGTGGCCTCACGCATATAATTGAGAGTCCTGTAACCTTCTCTGACATCCCGTCCCAGCCACGTCAGCCAGCAGTTTCATACAAAACAGTACTGACAGATACTGTAGGCATTTGCCGAATGCAATGAAAGGCTCTTTGCAGTGTCTGATCTACTTAGATCAGGGTTCTGCACTCTGATTATTACTTCACGTTGTCTCATCTACACTTTCTGAAGATTAAGGAATAAAACCAAACAAACACCCCTGAACCCTTAGGAAAACAAATTCTTGCATCATTGTTAAGCATAAAAAGAGAAAACTCCCACAGCAAATTGTTGAGGGTGCTTCTGCCTGTTTGCTTTTGAACAGTCTTTTCTTCATCAAAAGGCAGGGTGATAATAACTGGGACTGATTTTTAATATTACCAACTCTTTGATTTACTTTAGATGTGTATTTGATAGTTCAATGTAGAGTTGACCTATTCTCGTATCAAACCTCACTTGACACCCTATGCATTTGACCTGACTGAAACCAGTTCCCCTGGATTTTCCTGCCAACATTACGTTAATTTACCAAGCTTATTTCTAAGAAAAACAGAAAATTTACAAATATGAAACACCATTTTATTCCCTATTCACCAATTATATTCCAGAGCACTGCTGCTATACACAGTACGGACCGTACAGCACAACAGGAGCTCTGCCAGTAAACTAAAATATTCATGAGACGTAGGGTTGTGCGAGACTGTTAACATGACTTGCTTCTCATTTAGCACTCCATCGGGCTGTACCGATGGCAATGTCACCAGTTCCAGACGACTCTTCCAGGCACCAGCAAACAAGAGAAGAAGGCAAGAAACCCTCCATGCGCAAGTGCAGGGCATGCAGAGCAGACTGGAGGCAGATGGGCATGCAAGAATATTTAACGGGTGTCTCTTTCTCTTGGTACCTGCAGCCACGGATCACCTTAAACAGCATTACCCAGAAGAATTCTGTACCTAAACCCCAACAAAGACGATTAGAGGTGATAAACACACGACGATGACACGGTATCAGCATTTTGAAGACTGCAGTGGCACAAACAAACACCTCAGCAGGAAATGTTCGGGGAAAAGCAAATGTCTATAAAAGCCACATTCTGCTGCAGATGTAATGGAGGAAAAATAAAACAACTGAACTGCTGGCTTTCCCAGTTGGCAGGTATTTTAGAATCTAAATGGCCCTGAAAACTTACTACAGTATAAAATTGCTGTAATTTAAAAGACTTCTAATTAAAAAGCTATAACATTAACTTTTGGTCCTCTCCCAACCCCCCACTTCTTTTCCTTAAATATTTGCCTCCATTGTACAATAAAAATGAAATAAAAAAGTGTATCTAATCACTGAAGGAACTACATCAGGCTGAAGTTTTAGAAAGAGAAAAGAAAAAATGCCAGAAGATACACACAGGTTTAGATTTACTCAAGACTACTGATATGTACAGCAACCCAAAGCCTTAATTTTCCATGAAATCCACTATGTAATTTCTTTTTTTCTCATTCCAGCTAGATTGCCATTCTGATTTGATCACAAGCACTGCATAGGAAAAAACAGCCATTAGCTCATCCAGTTCATGCTGATAGTGCAGGATTGTCCCCTAATATGGTTTCTGCAGTGATATCCCACCCAATTATGCAGTCAAGAGTAATAGGGCTTCCTCCACATCACCTAGCAACACAGTAAAGACTCACTGTTAGCAGCTGTCCCCCTGGCTTAGTCTGAAGCGGTCTTCTTTTTAATTTGTGTTTAAGTCCTCAAAACCCCATTGCTTACTGGGGGGAATCTCTGCTGCACCTCCGTGAAGGACAGTCATGCCCATGGTCGATGGCTGGAAGACAGGACACATGGTACCTCACTGCTGCATGACTCACTAATCCTGACAACATGCTGACTCGCTGCATTTCTGCTGCCTTTGCAAAAAGGCTTCGCAATTTAGCACAAAATAAATTAACGGCAGTGGAGGTTCAGTTGCCTACACTTTAGTGTCTAGTGCTGATTTTAAAACCTGAGGTAACTTAGACACCTGCACCAGTCTGGATGACACAACGCAGGTCCTACAGCACACCTATGCCCTCAGGAAGCTGAAGACCTGGAGGAGTATCCCATTGCATCCATAGTATCTGTAGTAACTTATTTTTAAAGAAATTGAGTCAAATCCTTTCTATCTGAGACCAAAATGTTTATTTCAATGAAAACCTCAACAGACTATCTGTGAATACATGCTATACTAACATAGACCTTCACTGAGGTATATGATGATACCGCCCATAACTGAGATTAGCTACATTTACAGGTTGGATACTCATCATAGTTGTACACTGCTTCCTTTCAAATGATTCATGAGGTTATTCCTCTGTTCACACTTATTCAAAGATACTTGCGTTGCAATCTACTTTCTGACCTGTCCAGGCACATTTCCACTTATTAATGCAACTGTGTTACGAGCTCTTCAGTGTCACCACTCTAAATACTGTGCAAGTCCTGCTGCTTGGGAAAATATGACTGGCTTCTGCACAAATAGCACAGAAAGATGCCAATTTACTTTCCTTACTGTTTGTTCACCTCATTCTGCACCAAACTTTTTGTGTAGTCCCTGGCCTTTTCAGTAAGAGAAACCACAGGAAATTGCATGGGACAGTATTACCAGGATGATGTACAAACTCCTAAATGTTTTCATTTAATGTTGCATTTAGATAGGAGGTTCTGGAGGTTAGATACTAAAGCCTGGATCCAGAATAATTGAAAGCCAGATTTAGGTACCTAAATAAATAGTATTCTCAGCATGCACCCATCTCAGTCTTACAACATAAAAGGCATCTAGAGTAGGCTGCAACAAATTGTAGATTTCTACAGCGTGTAGATTTCTCTGCATCTCAGCAAGTCACCCTGGGCTTCCTTTGAGCTTCCCCCTGCCCCTGTCTATACAGTGTATTTACTTTAGTTATTTTCAGCTGTAGGAAAAACCTTTTGGTGAGCCACAGACTGTAGCCACTTGCTTGGAAAATTTTCCATTTATGAAATATTGTCCATGTCCCTAAACCATTTTAGCTGCCATATGTGCTCCAGACAGGAACATTGGTAAGACGTCTGTATTCTGTGGTTCTGCTACAACTTGTTTTGGTTTTTTTTTCCTATTGTACCAGTCTTTTATTACCTGACAGTCCAGTGTATATGGGTTACTTTGCCAATCTGCATGTTCATCTCCTTCTAGAGCAGAACTGCCAGTTGCCTCCATTGACAGAGATGGAAGTATTAAGAATTGTAAGGACTCAGTAAAAAACTCCAACAGTCAGGACTTTCCTTTTACACTGTTCTTTGAAACGCAAATAGAAAGTCAATGACAAATTACAGCCCGGTTAACTCCTTAACATCAAAAAGTAAATAACTGATACTGATTAATCAATTCATATTGTGGAAGCGGTGGCAGCGGAAGGATAGAGGGCTGAATAATTCAGCTGGACTTGTAAGGTAACTTTTAAACGTCAAATTTTAGGGCTTTTGAAAAAGACTTAAAGAGTTATTTCCCGTGCCTAGATATATGGACCAAGAAATAGATCTTCTTAACTTAACATCCAATTAAAAATATCCTCAAAAACCCCTCCAGGTCCAACAAAATCCAAGAAAGATCCAGAAAGATACAATGTAAAAAATGGGTCAAAAAGTCAAAGCTCCCAGCTTTCCACCCCAAACAAGCAGAAATTAAAAGCCAAAAATATTGTTAACCTGTGGCTTCACAGCAGCAGCGCCATTAATCCTTCTCCATTCTCCCCTTCTGCATCTGGTCTCCAGCAGCCCACGCTTGCCTGCCCCAGCACCATGACTTACTACCCTGCGGTGGTGTGCACCCACAAAACTGCCAGCAAGGTTGTGTTGGGAACCACAAACCTACCTTAAAATATATTCTGATGTTTGTTTCCAGTCCCCTTTAGGCACTATTGATACTGCTGCAGACTTTGACACTTGAAACCAGAGCAATTTCACTGCTGAAAATGTGCAGGACTGGGAATTGGAGAAGACTGTTCCTATGGCTTCATCTTATATGGGGAGACCAGGATTTTTGGATGATTTTTGCTCTCCTCCATGCTTTCCTGGGTCCAAGAAGAACCCAGAACTCTGTGTCAGGCATTTAGATTTGATGTACCATGCACCATACATATGTACTATAGGTCCCACAAAAGCCAGCAAATCCAGCAGAAAACTCCCAAAAGGCAAGAACCTCATTAAGTATTTGCAACCCAACAGGAAAGCTGGGGTAAGGAGCAAGTCTCCTGCACTTCACTCAGGGTTGTCTGGCTCTGCAGCCCCATGGTGGGATGGGGAGGTAAGAGGCAGGTTCGTATCCCTACTCTTAGAATACTGAATATTATTCAGAAATGTTGAAGTGTTGTTATAAAATAGCCCGGAGACTTAGGAAGTGTGTCTGAATCTTCTGAAACTGAGGAGGCAACTGAAATAGGTCTTCTATTTCATAGGCTAGTGGCCTGATACTGTGGTTATTTTATAAAATTAAAGGATTTATTCATACCATTTCAGTCATGTGACAATCTGGGGCTTGCCTGGTGCACTGAGAACTTCTGTGCCTCTTATAAGAACAGCCTGGCTCATATCTACAGGGAAATGCTTCTCTCCAGAGCCCAGCAACTTGTGATGCCAGGTCTCTTACAAACCCTTGTTATTCAGATTGAGATAAACCCACCTCCCAGGCTCGAAGGTTCCCCGACGCATGCCGCTGTAATTGGATTTTTCACCTCCAAAGGACACATGCATCCTGGATTTGCAAGCTTCAGACAGACTGATTTTTAATAACAGACTGACTTGAGAGTGAAAGCATCACAAGAATATTCTTGCAAGATTGGAAGAGTTATTCCATTATTTGCAAAGTTAGAATCATCTTAAAAAAACCCCACCACTAGCCCACTAAAATTAAACATATAATTACAGCAAGATCCATTCTTAACTATAACATTACGAAGTTATGTTTTGTATCATTTTGAGGGACTGAGAAACAACCCAGTCTCCAATACTCTTACTTTCATTTCACTGTCCATAGGATCTGAACCCCAAAACTGCCCTGCACCTCTGGACCCTTACCCCAGGACTGTGTGTTTGGAGACTACTTTTTTCCTTCTCTTGTTNGGCTTGCATTCCTGTTGTCGAATACAGGACATATCCTTTCCTTCTTCGGACCTCGGCTTTTTTGTTTCCCTCTTAAATAGGAGCAGAGCATCCGCTGCTAGGCCTTGAAGAAAAAATCTTCTCCAGAGAGTGCACACCAGACCCCAGAGCAGAGATGCTGAACCTGCCACTTGGAATGCTCTATCCACAAAACCTCGTTCCCTACAGTTTTTGACAGTTTTAAGATCTCCTGGTGCTACACTGTTTTTTTAAAAAAGAAAGCTGCTGCGGACCTTATGTCTTGTATTCAGATTTCCTTAAATCCTCTTTTTTTCCTAAGGCATACCCTGAGAAATGCCACTCTGATTTAGGTAAAGGAACATTTGGCTTCCAAGTCTCAGATGGGTTTAGCTGTAAGCCAGGGACAGTACTGGCACATACAAATATAGAGCTGAAGACACTGAGGGTATTCTGAACTGTCAAAGTTTATGGCACCTATGGAGTCTGTAGGTACCTTCAGGGTTAGGCAGCAGAGATTTTTAGGTTTACAACTCTTGATTTTGGTGTTCGAATTTTGCCTCCCTCTCTCCCCACTTGGGAGCACCCTGCCTTAAGGCTGACTCAAAGTGACGTGGCTCCAAATGATTCATGGAGGCCAGCTCTGCTTTCATTTAAAAAAGATAAACATTTTCTAACCCTGGTTGTTACAGGGAATAATGTGAAATGCAACCTGACCATACTTCAAAACCTCAGAAGTCATAAAAGAAACCAAAGCAACTCTAAACTACTTTGTAAAAATCTTGCAATTTTGGGGACTGCATCAAGACATCTGAACATCTGGAGTTTGCAACACTCTAAGTCACTAATGCTAACAGGATAAAAATGTGATAAAATAGATAAGCAACATGTACCATGACAGGGCAGATGCTTGAATGTTTTATAACTATATAAACATTTCACTGTTATGAGATTAAATGAAATTTATCATGACTTTAAAGTCCGTATTTCTAACACTGCCACCATACACCTACCTAGAAGGCTCTCAGAAGTTTGGGCCTGAGAAATGTGAGATCAAATATGGAGAGGTAATGAGGCAAAACTCAAAAGCTGAGTCAAGCATTGTGAGCTCCAAACTACACGACCCTGTACGGACTCCGACGCCCTGTTCACCAGCAGCTCAGCAACATCACTGAACGCCTGTCACAGCAGCCTTCAGTGATGTGACAGTGAGTAACATCTGTCACACAGTTTGTTTTCACATCCCTCTCCTTCTGTGCCCAAGTCTTACAGAGAGACTTACATGGGTTTACATATTGTTAGACACAAGGAATGGTCTCCCTGGTGCCCCATTGTTGAATGATCCTAAAATACTCAGTGCAATCTGATTAATTGCTACATTATGTTAACAACTGAGTGTAATCCTAGTTACCATGTCATTGCTATTTAGATAAAATGAGCGATATGATTAGAGGAAATATTTAAGAGTTATGAAGGCAGGAAAAAACCTGGGCAGAAAGCAGCATTGTAAATATAAAACTGGTGGAATAAAAGGAAGACAACAAATGTGGACATTTAGGAACACAGTCCAGCTGAGGTCCTGATATTTGCAGTAGACCTGATAAAAAATGTGGTACAGTCATAAGTAGGATTAACAGAGCAAGCATCTTTCTCTATCCATAGTTTTAGATCCTAAACAGTGCTGCAGCTACAGGAGTTTCATTTTCAGTCATTTTCTCCACAAAGACTTTCATGTCACATCATCCAATAATTTTGCATTAGAAGAACTGTGCTCTAATGCATGCACTGAAGTCTCTACAAGGAATAGTAAGAGGTTTAAAATCAAGAGTCTTCACAGAAAAAAAGATACATAACTTGTTTTCCCCCTGTCTCTGCAACTAAGAGAATGTACTCCAAAAGAATCATCAAGTATTTATGGTAACTGCAAAACGAATCTTTGCAGTGAAGATCTACTCAAGTCAAAACCTTTTACGAGGATGTCAGAAGACACCACAGTACCTAAGTGGAAGATTGTGGTCCTTTAGTCATTTAAAAGTGCAGTTTTTAGTAATTGTTCTAGTTCTTTTAGATTCACCACCTCAGGCTGGAAGAACTCCTAGGATCATTTAGGATGACTTGATTTTCTGATACCATCTAATTACTCCTTCCAGTCACTCAGTATTGTTTGCAAGATTTACATATTCGCCACTTCAGCTATTTTTTCATGTGCCAGCCAGCACCTAAGCAATCATCTTCCAACCTTCCTTCAGCAAACTGAATAGATTTTATGGCTTATTCTCCAGGCCTGGATAATTTTTATGATCATCCTTAAGACTTGCTTTAGTATTTTTCCATCTTCCTCAATCATGGACATTAGAACCGGGGAGAGTATTTAAGCGTCAGTCTTACTAATAGAACAGACTTTAATCAAAATACGTTCTCTACTTTTGCTTGACATTTCTCCTTTTATACAACCAAGGTCTTTGCTGGCTCTCTTAATTACACTATTATACTGACAGCTAATTTTGAGGTGATTATCTAGGAAACTCTGATGGCCTTTCCTGAGGGCTTTAAGGGATAAGTCCTGGTGGTTCAAGCTGTGAAGCCTAAGACGTTGCTGGCTCCAGAAGTCCATCTCATGGGGCAGCAGAACAGAAGGTGCATCCAAGCTTCAACTGCAGCAGTTGAGCAGATCAGCTTTATGTGGAAAGATGGGTTTCTATTCATAAACCAAACCAACAGCATTGGCAATTAAGCTGCAGTTACATATCCTCCTCCTGAAGTTCTTGCTATAAATGAATTTGTGGCAAAGGGTTAGATAGGTGAGGCAGTTATGTTTAAAAACGGTGCCACTGTGTCTTCCAGAGTTTACTTTTAGAATCTCCTCCCAAAGCCTGTAAAGCCTAGAATCATGTTTTTGCAAACAGAATCATCCTATAGGCATGTCACTGTGTCTTGGTTTCTTGCTGTCTTATTTTGTGTTTTCCTGGACTATAGAGTATTCCAGATCACCTTTCTTTATTTTCCCCAACTCCCTTCAGTCAGCTGTAATTTTTTCTAGCAATGGTGATACTCTATCATTTGATAACATTTCGTAGAATTTAAAATAATTTACTTCCATGCTGCTTAGTATGTTTTGGTCTTGCATTGTTCTAGGAATTTTAAAACATTGGGCCCATGCCCCGGCTGTTCAGGGTACAAGTATGGATGTAGCCTTGGAGTACCTCATAATCTTTATTCTCAAAAATACCTCCTCCATGTGGGTGCTTTCTCCTCTTTTTCAGTTACTGAAACAACACTCTGAAGTCCAAATCCACAGCTGTCCACACCTAAATGCTACTGAAACCAGGAGGCAATAGATACTCAAACACTTGGATGATTTGCCCAAGAACAAGACCTCTGTGAAGAACAGAGTCAAGAGCTAAACGCAAACCCCTCATACCTCCCACTAGTTCCTCCACTACTGCACCATTCAGGGTCCTCCACTACCACGTAATGGAGATGGAAAATATTTACCTGCCTTCATAATCATAGAGATTAGACATCTATAATAGAGACAGAACCTGCTGCAAGTGTTATTCAGCATGGTGGGCTGTCAGAGTACAGACACTCTGGAAAGAAGCACAAACTGTGGCTTGTTGCTGCTGAGTTCCTCCCCTTAGTGCTTCAAAGCCAACACAAAAGTCTTGCTTATTTTTGTCCTTTCTCGGTTTGAAAACTGCCCCATCTCCTCGATAGCCTTAAAACTTCATTGTTCTTTGTATTCATTTTCCAGTTGCCCATGGCCTCAACAAATACTCCATCATATTCCTTTATAGTCTTCCCACATAACTGAAAATGAGCAATTTGATCAGAGATAGTGAACTGCTTTATTTGTGTGGATTTACCTCAAAATCTTGAGGTTGAGTGCTGTCTCTGCAGAGAAAATAATTTTCAGTAACAGCAAACTCCAGTGTGATAATGTCACTGACAATCCAGAATGAAATTTTCTGACACTTTTCTGTTCATGAGAAAGAGCAAATACCTTGTTTATGACTAAGCTATGTGTAATGGGCCAAGCGCTTCCTACTAGTGTCACAAATGAGAAAAATTTGCATTAATGAAGAACAGCAAAAGGAAAAGAAAAATAAAAAGGGCAAATAAATGTATGCAGTGAAATGCTGGGCAAAGTTTCTGCCACTCGAATGGTTCAGTATAAGCAAGATGTGACTTTTTTCCCTCAGCAGGTGGATAATAATAATAATAATAATAATAATCATAATAATAGTTACAATATCAATAACTATTTGCATAACATGTATTTTTTTCACATTTAGATCTTTAAGTACTTATATAGCTTTTGCTGACACAGATGAATAAACTAATACAGAATGTGAGGATGGATTTTGTTTCAATATCAGATATCCAAAAGTGATCTAGAGGGTCCCTCTGCAGCCAATGGCAACAGAAAAGCATGCCAAAGGAGGGCTTCAACCCACCTATTTTAGGATGAGAAAAATCATCTTTTGGAAAGTGCTATTCCTCTTTGCTGAATGAAAAGGAAGGCTACAAGCTAGCTTTAAATAGATGCCTAACATTTGGAAGGATAAAGATATATAAGGTGAATCAAAGCTTCAATGATTCATCAGAAGCTGTCAAGTGAAATAGTATTAGGCTCCAGGTTTCCCTAAACTTTTCATTATGCCTCATCTGCTAGACTTAGCCTGTTGCCAGGAGTGCAACGGAGAGCTTCCATGTATCCAACACTGTTGGAGATAAAAATAAATGGAAAGGCATGAGAATGGATGAGGAACAAAAAAAAGTGCATTATACATGACAAATCTGTATAGTAGGCACAAAAAATAAAGCCTTCCAAGAGCAGGAAAGAAACAAAAGATGAGCCACTTCATTTATATGTCATCTATTTCATTTCAGTGCTTAAGTAATAAAACAAACCAAAAAGATCAATGAGACAATTTGAGATTTTCTGTTTTCATACCAGAAATTTCATTAAAAAGAAAGAGCTTTTTCTGTTTTCTTTTTTTCATTAGGATGAGCGCAAATACAGTTGAAAGACTCGATGAGTCAGGAGAAAACTCGGCAGAGAAAAGGAATGTTTTATCAGGATCAGAAGACAGGACGCAGATGTGCAGAATGGCCCAATGAGCAACAGAAAGATTGCTGTCTTCAGGAAGATCGCTTTTTACAAGGGAAATATTGCCAAGTCTTTTCTTTCATTCCTACCACAAGACACAGTCCATGAGCTCGATCTTTCAGATGACTGACGTAGCCTCTCAGCGAGGCCTTCAGGGCTTGGTCTTGATGACACTGTCAACTTCTCAGCTTGGTCAAGGACTGACAAGCTCAACTTTGGTAGCAGTGAACAGCACGGAGCACTGCTTCTTTGCCACTGGCCTGACATCATTATATTTCCCCATACATGGACAAATCAAAAACTTGCTGTGAACTTGCACTTCTACAGACACTTTTCTTGAAGCACCTCCATTTAGTTTTAGACAAGCCTTTTCCAAAGGTAGGCTCCAAAGTCTGTAAATATTGAGACAGATTAATATCTAAAATTATGTGACCATGGTCCTGACCTATGTCAAGCAGAAGCTTGCTTCTTCCTCAAGTCAGTTTTTCAACACACGCATGCTTATGCCAACTCACTCCTCAGGCTCTTTCAAATGACCTTCCAGGATGGAAACACCCCAAAATGGTCTGAAAATCAGCAAGAACTGGACCTCTGCCTAGGCAGGAATTTTAAAGGTGTCCATGTTCAAACAGTTCATAAGAGCTGTTCAAGGAATCCAACAGAGCCAGAATAAAGAAAAAGTAAATAATATTAGTCCTGTATCTGTAGGAAGTGGAAGGGAAAAAAAAAAATTACTGAGAGTCCTGAAGCTAAGAGTAGCCCAGGAGTCCTCAAGGCCAGTCACTAGCTAGTTTCCCTGAATCCTGCTGCTCCAATATTGTGTTGTGTTGCAAATGCCATTGATTTTTCATTTTCCTCCTCTGAAACCCCAAACGTTTAATATTAAATAAGATTGATGGAATTTCATTTTGTATCCAGAATACACTAAGCAGACAGCAACCCACTACTGTCTGTCCTAGCCCATTAAATTTATTAAAAAATGCAAGAGAGCTGATTTCTGAAAAAGCAACCCTACATCAGTCTGCAGTACAAATATAGTAGCAGTTGAAAGTTATTTTATTTGAATTTAGGTGTTCCTTGGCCAGGATGTACCATCATATTTTCTAAGCTTATCAAGACCGACAAAAACACAGGTCAAAAGTGTATGATAGGTATAATTGCCTTACTCTTTCTTATCTCCCCTTCAACCAAAATGTGTAAGCTTGTATCACATTTCTTTACAGAAGAAGATAATTATTACTGTCACTGTCACATTTGTTTCTCAGTCTTGATAACAAACGAATTAAACCTGGCATCTGACCAAAGATCCTTCAGTTACCCTGTCAATGCTAATTCATGATGCAATACATTTTGCATAGATTGGTGTAGGGAAGGAAGGATGGATCTATACTGTATAAAGTTCAGAATTTGTTTAACGTGGAAGACTTTGGTCCCTAGTTACACTATACGCTCCAAGAGAGTAGGTATGTTTCCAGAGGGAGGGGGAAAGAATTCAGATGACAAGATTCCCTGGACATTAAAGGATATCATATCATCAAATCCTGAAACTCAGTTGATAGAATTTGCCATCACACTATTTGACCTCTTTACACTTAAAAATCCAACAGGTAGGTTTTAGATTTGCAGAAGCAGCCGGATTTCAAGAGCAGCTGGAACTGTTTTATGACTTACTCTGGTTACAACAGCTAAAATAGACTAGAGACAGAAATAATCACAGCTCATGCCTAAAAATACACATTAATTTGAGAAGAAATTCTCCCTTTACTCAGCTTGCTGCAAATTTATTGAAAACACTGTGAGTTTTTCCCCAAAAAATGTGCAGGCTCACGTACAAACTACTTAGACAAGGTATCACATCTAGTGCATCAATATTCTGTCCAGTATATGACAAGTCCTAGTTTACCAAACAATTATATCTAAGCTTTTGGCAGTGGCAAACTTTGTAGGCAGCTGTAAATTTTATTGACAATGTAGAACCAAATAAAGGTTTGCCTAAGAAGTCCAATTCATAGCTAGATGCCAAATTAGCATAAATGAATTATGAGTATTTAATATAATAAAACATGAGCTGCAAGCATCTAGCCCATCCCAGGAAAAATGTGAAACCAGAAGGTATTTTAATGAAAAACTGGAAGCAAATATCACAGTCTAATGTTTAAAAGCCATAAGAGTTAATTTTAGTTTGAAAGGAAATCATTTTTCAAAGTTCTGTACTCTGTTTAAAAACAGATTGAGCAAGTTTATTAAATTAGCAGACCACTGCATTTATGAAATCCATAAGTCAGATCAATGGTGCACAGTCAGCTCTAGAAAGTAATTGCTAGCTTCTTTCAAAATGGACAATCCAAAAACTTCCAAGGACTAGTTTTTCCCTCCATTATTTATAACAAGCAAAACATGGTGCAATAGATTCTAATTCATAATGCCTTTTTAATGTTTTTATAGCACAACATATGGAGTCATTTCTAATCTCTGTGGATGACAGGTTGCCATTATTGAATTTCCATTAATATGAATTATGGGTACAATATATTTTACCCAATATTTTCTACCACAGGACTAACGTGTTTCTACAATAAAAAATCACATGGTCAGCAATTTTTTCAGAAAGAGAAAGCACTAACAGCCATCAGTCTTGCTACAACACTATGCATCTAATCTTGACCTTGCATCCATCTGACTCTACAGAATCACCAGCCATAATTTACATGCACATTCATGGTTGTTAAAATGCTAGTATTTAGGTGTCTAACTACGGCTTCCAAGCAGCAAGTCAAGGCTTGCTCAGTGGGCTTTATCTCCTCTGCGCTGCTGGAAATTACTTGGTCATCTGGGCCAGGTAATGCAAGATGATTGGTCGTGAGCCGAGTCCTGTCCCTTTGTGCATGCCTCCAGATACTGATGTATTGCCCTAATGAAAATAGCTCTTAAGGACCAGGCAGACTCACGCACACTTCAGCTCCTTTTGTTTTGCTCACCAGCAGCTGCCTGCCATGGGTATCTCTCCACAGGGAAGTCTCAATCCATCTAAACGATCAAAATCATACTAAAGAGTAGGCATGAAAATAGCCATCCTGAGGTCAACGGGCCTACCTGCATGCTTGAAGGCAAGCGTGCACTTCATGTTTTACCAGATGGTTGAAAGACCAAGATACAGTGTGTGGTTACAGAAGTCCCCAAGCTGCAGGCTGTCGGAAGCACATACCAGGGAAGTATACATACAGCATACTTGAAATGTAAATCTCCCACTGGAGGCAGAATATCGAGTTGTATCGATGCATAGTCTCACGTGCTATGACTGTTCTTATCTTTTATGGACTGAACTAGGGTTAGCAGCATAAAACACGCTTTAACATTATCATTAATACCAGTAAAGTATGGCAGCTGCTTTGGAAGATGTCTTTTTTAATGGTGACCAATGAACTTCATACAGACCTTGCTGTACCAGGCAGAAAGGCAATAAAGCATTTTTCTTTGATTTTCAATAGACATGTAGCAATAAAAATCTATTAAATGGAATAAAGAACTTCCCAAATGCCAGGAATGCCATGGGCCCTGCCCTGCAGAGCTCACATCCAAAAATGACAAGAAAATGACATGTGAAGAAAATAACACAAGAAGCAAGTAAGTAGATGACAGGTAACGATGCTGAGTAATACCATATGTGTTTCCGTACACACACTCCGAACAGGTATTTGGCAAAGTCTGCTCCTAAATACAGATGCATTTAGAAATACTTACAGCCCAGCCATAATCAGGGGATTAGTTTTTGCCAGCATCGTGGTAGTAAATAGTTCTTTAGGAGAAATCCACGTACAAAGAGGGCAAGGGGCTTGCAAACAATCTCTGGAAGCACATGCCAAGCATAGAGGATAAACAAAACATTTATCAGAAAAGCAAACAAAAAGGTAATCAAAATCAGAGTCCTTGGGATAACAGATGGCAGGATTGGGGACACAAAAAGATACATGTGTGGAAGCTGAGCGGGGGGTTGTTTGAACGATTCTGGCATTTCTTTAAATGTCAGATCATAATTATGACATCTCCACCACCACCTTGTAGGTATATAGCCACTTCTAGCAGAGGCCTCACAGCTCACAGAGAGCTGCACTTTCGCATTTTGAGCTATCTGTCATGTTCCCACCTTTATTCTGGTGAGAATGAACAAGCAAACACCAAACTCCCACTAAACACCTACTACTTCAGTTTTAATTTCAAGGTTTCCGCACTGTTCAGTTAAATCTCTGGGTGTATTATACAGATTTATATGGAGTGCTACACACTGAGAAGCACCAGGAGCTAAGTGGGAGAAAGGGCAATATTTAAAGAAGTTCGGAGAACCCTGCGCACACAGCGTACTCTATAAACACTCTGCCAGAGAAGGAAAAGTGTGGTATAATCTTTTGCATAAGTTTACATGTGTAAAACCTATGTTAATAAAAATCAATCCTTGTTCACTATTTGAACACAAATCCCATTAATAATTCCATTAAGCTACCACTTCAGTTCATTATTTTACCCATTTGCACTTTGCTATATTCACTGTCAACATCTGCTGCTTTCCCTGAGAAAGAGGGCGAACAAGGCCATGCAATCGCATTTATGTTCAACGCTACACCCGTGGCTTGCTGGTGAGTGGTGCTGATATAAAGGGCATTTCAACTCTCTCCTACCCGGAGACAGAATACATTGCCTTCCAACACAACCAGCCTCCGTCCCACGATTTAACATCTAACATCCATCCCCGAATTCAAATTACCCAATTATCAGAGCTACTCAGCATGCTTGCTTAATACTTTACTAACCAGATACTTTAAAGAGGAAAGGGGAGGGGGGGAGAAGAAAAGGAGGACTGGCACACGGAGAGTAATAGATAACAAGCAATGTGAGTTTATATTTTGAAAGTAAATGCTTGGGGGGGG